>RJWM01002234.1:0-133236 GCA_004363535.1 Dasyprocta punctata | reverse complement strand
TTTCTTCTCAAAAATTACTTCTGAATACTTGATCTTTTATGGTTTTTCCTATTTTAAAAGAATTCTGATATTTACAAATGCCTTGCGCATACAAGCTTACATAATACACTATTTCTCTTATATGAGTCAAATAAAAGATCTATAATAGGAATTGGAAGTGGGGTCTCACTGGGGAAGGGATCAAGAGATGGGTGGAGGGGGTAGGGAGGAAAGGGAAAGGGCATGAAAAAAGGAATTAATGTGGGTTATATACTTGTATCAAGTTCCCACGAGGAGTGTAAACATCATGTATTACACATACATGCTAATAAACAAAAATTCTCCTTTTAGGATCTCATATGTAAGTTTGTATATAACTGTATCATGAGAACTCCTCTTTCCAGTGTGTTGTCTGGCTAGCTTTAGGTGTGCACATGTGTTGGTGGGGGTGGAGGGTAGGGAGTGTTTTAAACAAATAGAGTTTTAAAGTTGTTCTGTTTGATAAGTTTTGCCTTAGTTTTGCACAAAGAGATGGTTTTTGTTCTCTGTGTATCTTGTGATGACTTATTCCTGCAGTTAAGAAAATAGCAGTAGATGTCAGAATCTATTCTATTTGTCATAGTTAGCTCTGCAAAGAGAATGGATATGGAAATAGTGAGATTTTAAACTGAGTAGAGGAACAGGTGCAGATTGCTAAAAACAGTAAGATTAAGACAAAGCTTAGGGATTTTTTTTTTAAACATATTTCATGTAGCAAACCACTAAGTCAGGTATCACCTTTTGCAACACAAAACCTGCCACAACCTAAAAAGCATACCATTCCTGTACTGTGGTAGTACTCTTTTAAAGTCCCAAGTTAGAACCCTCTGCAAGAAGCCTAAAATGTCCCTTTAGTATATTTTGCCCATGTTTTGCTAATGTATTCTTAAAATTATCAAAAACATGAAAGAGATATAATTCCCCTTGAAATCTGCCCTGATCTCCAACACCTGGATGTGACAATTACTACTGCGCAGATATAAGTTAATCAACGTTTAGGCTGGAAGGGCATAATCCTTATATCCAGGATAGAGTTCTAATTAAACAAGCATGAGTGACTAAACAAATAAAACAAAATAGATCAGGAAATTAGTATTACAAACTCTTGACTATCAGAGATTATCTATAGCTAAAAATAAAGGACAAATGAAAAACATTTAATATATTTACATGTTAGAAGGCATCTATTATTTGCAACTGAGCTTTAAACAAAAATAAATTCTAAATGAGTGAATAAAAATTAAATGATTCTAAAATGTGGTTACTGCTATAAGCGATATTTTTTTCTTCACGCTGTCTTTGCTAATAGACCTTATTAGTACCTTTCTGTCCTGAGGTCCTGGTCCTGTCACATGTACATGGCATGTGCTTAATAAACATTTTGCAAATTGAAACATCATTAAAAATGGCTAAGAAGAAAGTTGTAGGCAATTCTGTAAGAAACAGAAGCTCAATTAATGCATATGACCTGGTTACAGATATAGCAATCAATAATATAAGTGTTAGTCCACTGGGAGACACTGAAGAGTGATTCACAGCAGACAAACATTTTAGGATCTTGGATTCAATAAAAGCTTTATACTTTATGTAGGTATTTATGGTTGTACTAGTAGAATAGAGTCACTTAAGTAATGGATATAACTTAACCAAAGTTAAGTTTAAACAAATTTAGGGCTAGGAAGTCATCTTCTGCACACTAATTTGATTTTAATTATAAACTTGACATGAAGTTTTAGTTGTAATTATTTTCAAAAATAGACAGGTTCATAATTAAAAGGACAGTGTTTCTTAGCACATATTCAAAAAATATCAAATCATTATGTCTACGCATAGTCACAAAAAAGTGAATTTGGAAAAGCTCTTCTTAAGAACCTTATTTATAACCTGAATGATAATCGTCATGAAGATACTTTTAAAAACAAAGAAATCCTTATCTCTCACAATTTTCATAAAAATTTCCATTATAAGAAGTTTTGGATTTTTCCTGTAACCCTCATATTAAATTTTGTGCTCAGCATTAAAGGAATTAAAGTCAATTTCTTCAGCAATAAATTATGGGAAACACAAATTGAGATGAAAGAATGAACTTGGAAAATGCATGCAAATATTATTTATTACATGGCATAATCTGTGTATCTGGTACTAATGAGACTCAAGATTTAAATTGTTGAATAATGTGCTTAGTGAATTATTGTCAATCAATGCCTCTGTTCCAGGATAAATGTAATCTTGAATGGCAACACACCTATTATTATAAATTCCTAACTAAGTACATTGCTTAGTTATTTCAAAATGTCACAAAATATAAAATAACAGATAAACATTTTTCCACCATCTACTCAATTACCTTTCCTTCAGAGTAATGAAACACTATTAAGAAAAATTATAATCACAACATCTTCACAGCATTAAAAGAACTTAATGATCATCAAAAACTAAACCAGTTATAAAACTCAAATTTTCGTATGTTAGTATAGATACATCAAATTTTATATCATTATAATGAAATATTGTTTCTTCAAGTTATCTTATTTCATGTAAAGGCTTCCAAACATTAATTTATTGAATTACTTAACAAACAATGAGTACTAATTTTGCTCTAGGTATAGCATTAGGGGACAGAGTTGTCAACATGAATATGATATGACCCTTACTCTTAAAATGAAAGCCTAATGAAAGACAGAGATAAGTAAATAAAACAAAGTCTAATAGTGCAGGTTTATATTAAAACTGTCTATATATTTTGTACTTGTAATAACTGAAGTGCATTGTATTGAAAAAGTTCATACTCAGAAACTTTTAAGTATAATAATACTCTCCTTTGTTCTATGGAAATTTTTTAAAAATTAAAAGCAAACAAATTAGAAATTTTACAGATATCTGTAAGATTAGCATCCTGAATTAACAAATGGTAGTATTTCATATTTTACTTAAGGCTATTTTTCAAATACAGAAACTTCTGGATTGATCAAGTACTAATGATTGATTACTTGAAATTTTTATTATAGCTCTTACCAGTTACATGACCTTAGTTAAGTTTACTAAACTTCTGACCCTCAGATTTCTCATCTGAAAATAGAATCACACTAATCTGGGATGGTTTATCTTCCATTTGCCCTCATGATCAATGTTCTAGATAGTTTGGCCCAAAGTGGTTTTCCTGCCCTCAAGTTTTTAATTAGGTTAGGTCAATAGGAAGTAAGAGCAGGACAATACAGTAATGAAAGGAGACTAACAGGTCACCAAGATTGTCTGTCTGTCTGTCTGTCTAGCAGTCCTTTCTGCATAGTACATTTTCCTAAACCTGGAGCTAACACTGACTGATAAAATCTACAGAGTAGACAAAATATCTTGGACTGTAGTTTTTTCTGGAAACATGCTTCAAACTCATTTCTTGCAAAATGACCTCCTGTTACCACCTTGTGTCACCTAAAGTGTAAGCAATCCACAAATTTAGACAAGTTATTGAGTCTTGAGGTTATGAAAAGACTAAAACATACCCTCAGTGGCATAGAAGGCTTTGGTTAATCTAGAAATGCATCTTCATGATCCTTACTTATCAATCATGATACTGGCATGCATCATTATGACAAATTACCTCACTGAAATCCTGCTAAAAATCTGGCTAACCTTTTTGCCTTACCTCGTCCTTTATGTCTTCTTGTTGTTGGGCTGAGAATATCTCCATTGCAGCCATGAGTCGCATCATCAACTCATCCACTGTAGTGTTACCTAACAATACAGAGAGCACCAAACTTTATTATGCATAAAATTCTCATACAGAACCTCAAAGTATTTAAGTTATTAAAATGGAGATAGTGATAGAATTAATCAAAAAGCAATAACTACAGTCTAAAAATTATAAACTGGTATGCTAATATCAAGTTAAAATACTTCCATGTTTTCACTGAATTGCTTCATATAATAGGTAAGAAAGAATAAAGTAATACACTGGCAGTAGAAATTGCAGTAATACATTGGCAGCTGAAATTTCAAAACAGCTTTAAAGGACCTTAATATAAGGGATTTTTAGCAATATAAAGAGAAGAATTTCCAAGTCATGTACTTCAAATTTTTTAAGTCATGAAACTGTCTTAATACTAGAAACAACTACTAATCATTTTAATGTCAGTGATTAAGCTAAGCACTTTACATATTATCTCATTTAATCTACACAACAATTAATTAAGGGAAGGAAAATGAGTCTTAAGGAACTCAAATAACCTGTCCAGCCAAGATCAAGCTGGCTCAGCGGTTGGGCCAGAATTTGAAACCAGTAAGTCTGAAGCAAAACCCTGTCTTCTTTGCCACCTCTGTGTACTGCCTTTGTATAAAATTATCTCCTATTACTCAAAATTCTCTGGTGAAACTAATAGTAATTCAATTTCTGAAAACATTTGATTTCTTTTATTCCCCAATTTATGTTTTCCTCTTTTAGTTGCTTGAAATGACTGTCTTATAATCTTCATGAAGAGACTATTTAAAATGTTTGGTTTTCGTTAATATTATCTATTCCCTATCCAAATCCATAACATTTAACACATACTATCCTCTGAATGCATGTAAGTCATTGTTATTTATAGAATGCAATTCAGGAAGATAAATAAAGATAGGGAAATTCTCTCAAACTTACAGGCAAAAAGTGATTTTTCTCCAGGAGTTTTCATGTCACATTAGTGAAATGATCACCAACAGAACACTAAATAGCAAACACCCTGAGTGGTGTTTTCCAAGAGTAGGGCCTAACCGACATGATCTTTCATGGTTCTTTCCCCAGTTTTCCTATTTTGACTATTGGCAGAATGAGGTTAGGGAACACTAATAGTCTTTAGCAAAAGAAAATTTGGTTGTATCAGTACTGCTCTCTCAATAAATAAGGTAGAGGAAAAAGATTACTTTGGTATTAAACAAATAGAACTGGTTTTGTGGTTAGTGTTCCAACCCAAATTCCACTACTTATGAGCTGTATGATCTAGTACCTAGAAAATGTCTAGCACATGACAGGGGCTTAATAAATATTTATTTAATAAACAAATAAAAGAATAAGAGAATGAGTAGACTGTAGTTAAGAATCAATATTCGTACTTTCAAAAAAAAGGCCCTCTGTTAGGGTCTTGGAATAGAGATGTGTCTAGTACATAGCACACAAAACCCCACTGGTAATTTTTATTAATACATATGACAGATAGCAAGTGAGGATTAGGAGCACCTTTAATGTAGATTTTACCAGGCAAGCCTCTGAATTTCCATATCCCATTTGCAAATGGCAGTGATTGAGATTCAGAGCATAGGAAATTAATACTTCATGGAGCATACTGGAATCACTAATGGGAAAACACTGTAGTTATACATGTGACTACATAGTGACCTCTGATTTTTGAGCTTAAGCCACTGCTCATTATCTATGGGTTAGCCCTAAATGGAAGACTCACTGCCAAAATGGGCTGCTGGGTACTCTATACCTAAGCCTTTAACTGATACAAGATAGAGAAAAGGTACAGTGAATGCAGTTCAGAACAAACTTACTCATTATATCCCACTGAAATAGCTCTCAAAACTTCTTGATCTTAGGGCCCCTTAACAGTCTTAAAAATTTGAGACCCTGAAATAACTTTTGTTTCTATGTAGTATAGCTGCCAACATTTCTAATACTAGAAATTGAAATATTTAATGTATATTTATCAATTCATTTAAAAGTAGCAATACATAGCTGGGTGTGGTAGTGTATACTGTAATCCCAGCATTCTGGAAAGATGCGGCAGGAAAATCACAAGTTCAAGCCCAGCCTGGGAAACTTCAAAAAATAAAGGGCTGGGGACGTAGCTCACTGTGAAGACTATAAGTTCAATTCCCAGTGCCCCATTGCCATCACCATCCCACAAAAAAAAAAAAAAAAAAAAAAAAAAAAATCCACAAAAACATATATATGTATATATATGTATTTATTTATCTATCTATCTATTACAGGTTAACATAAATACTATATTTTTGCAGAAAAAATGACTTTTTCTAAGAGAAAAAAATTGGTAAGAGGAGTGGCACTGATACAATACTTCCACAAATCTCTGTAGTGCCTAGTTCAATATAAAGCAACTATATTTTCATATTCACTTTTATGTTAAACTAGTTACAATATGTTGCATTGTTTGAAATTTATGAAGAATAGCTGGCCTCACCCATATATGTAGTTGGAAAAGGAAATATTTTAATAGATAACTGCATATATTCTTTTTTTGGAAACTACATTCAGACAAGCAGAAGTTTCTTCAAGTAGATGTGTGTGAATTTGATACTTTTACCAGTAAACTTTTTGTACTTTGTTTTATTAATCCATTGACTTTTTTTTTTTTTAAAGACATGATCTCAGGCTGGGGATACAGCTCAGTGGCCACAGCACCTGCCTGGCAAGAGCAAGGTAATGAGTTTGATTTCTGGTACAAAAAAAAAAAAAAAAAAAAAAAAGATATGGTCTCACTATGTTGCTGATGCCTTGAACTCAAGATCTGGTTGCCTCAGCCTCTTGAGTAGTAGGATTATAGGCATGTGCCACCATATCTGGTTCTATTGCCTTTTGAACAAGTTTTTTTTTTTAATGTATGATTTTATAATATTAAGCATTGATGCATCTAGAAAACACTGGTTACACATGAGTTACGTGTTTCTTCTGAATGTTGACACATTTCATTGTATGAAATTAAAACATCTTTGTTAATATCATGACTAAGGTAAACAGAAAAGTATTTAAGTTGTCAATCTTCTTGTGGAGGATATAAAGTTTTGCTTGAGAATTCAAGTTTTATCACTGGCAACAAACACTATCAGTTCTTTTGTGTGCAAGTGACAGGTATCTTTGTTCGTTCTATGGAGAATGTTTGCCAGCCACTCAGGCTACAAAAGCATAGTGTGCCTGTCAGTCATATTTTCAAGTAAAAATACTTTCTGGAAAAAAATAGTTCAGCTCAAGCAACTATCCAGGCACTGTTCTCTGAGACAAGTCATGCACATTAGGATGCTATAGAAGAAATGCTTAATCCATTGCCCACTGTGTCACACAAACCACCAACAGTGTTAAAATGTAAAACAAGTATTTTTTATTGCTCCATCAAGGCCATTTCTTAAATGGCTCTTTCTTTTTTAACTGTAAGTACATGGCAATGATGAATATGTCTACTAATATAGTGCTCTACCATTGTCTTGAATCATGCTAATGTGACAAGAGTTTTACAAACCATTGTTTTTGAGCCATTAGTGCAAATGTTAACACATTTAAAAAGGAGGAAAAATGCCTATTACAATAATGAAAATAATTTTGACCCTGCAAATCCTCTGAAAATGTCTAGATGACCTCTAGGGTCCATGGTCCCACTTTGAGAACCATTAGCTGCTGCAATATTGCCTCTGACAAGGAAAGCAAGGGTGAAAAGTTACCTTTATCTTCATTATCTATTTATCCTATACAAATCAAACCTACCAGTAGATTTCCCCATTCTCTGGTACTGTGGGTCTAACTTAGAGGCACTCTACCACTGAGCTACATGCTCAGCCTTTTTATTTTTTGAGACAGGCTCTTCCTAAGTTGCACAGGCTAGCTTCAAACTCCTGCCTCAGCTTCCTGAGTTGCCAGAAATACAGACACATGCTACCTTGCCTGGTCCCCCTAGGTGTTCTTAGACTGTTTATAAAACACAGGTTACAAAGAGAACATAAAATGCCACGTTTGTTTTATATGGGTTTGAAAGGCACTGGAATTCACATGTGTCCCTGCCCCACTAAATTTAAATTGGGGCAGAAACGAAGTATTTCAGACTCAAGCTTTCACTTGGAACACCTGAAAATTTTTTTCTGCTTTCACTTAAGTTTTGTACGAACAAATAATATTTTACACTGATCCTTGGAGTACATTTGTAACAGAAAAGGAAACACCCTCCCTTCTTCTTCTTCTTTTTTTTTTTGGCTAAAGAATATACATAGCGGTTAAATCTATGGGGTTCCAGTAGCTTCATGCCTCAGAGTTGCATCGTACAAAAGAATCACACAAATGAGGAAAACTAGTTGCCACTATGAACAATCCAATTTGCAATATCTAGTCACTAGATTTCCAAGGTGACTAAAAATAAGCATTTCTTTCAATTAATCAACATTACAGTAATAAATCAATATTATTAAGAAATGTCCTATTTGACAACTGAGTACGACCTATTTTTAGTTTAGAGAATTTAGCAATTCTAAACATTTAAATTGAATATATCTCAAGGGCTTGCAATTTTATTAAGATATTTTGCTGTACCTTTTATGCAGCATATTTCATCTTATACAGCACCTATACTTTCTGA
Source organism: Dasyprocta punctata (assembly GCA_004363535.1). NCBI lineage: Eukaryota > Metazoa > Chordata > Mammalia > Rodentia > Dasyproctidae > Dasyprocta > Dasyprocta punctata. The sequence goes on along the minus strand of RJWM01002234.1, from coordinate 124,885 downwards.
AGATATTTTTCTTTGGAATGTTCTATATGTTAACATGCAAAGATATTTAACAACAGACAGACTGTCAGCTTTGAGGCTTAAAATTGTAAACTTATTACATGTACAAGACTTCATTCCCCTGTGACATGTACTTTACCTTGTATCACATTTAACACTTCATTAGATGATCGCTTTCCCATAATAATCAGGAAGAGTGGAAACTGATCAGTTTTTTGAGTACGAATGGTTTGTGCAACAACACTGCCAAAGTGTCGATTGCACATTGTTAGAAACCTAAAATGAGACAAAAATCAAAGTAAATTCCATTTCAGAGTTTCATAAATTTACTAGTACAACAAAACCTCACTATTACTTATGCAAAATTTATACATTGTTTTGTAGCAATATATAAAGTCTTGCTATTCTGAGTTTTCGATGAAGTCTTAAATGCTTATCATATAGGAAAACATGGAGCATACCCTAAACCCTGTGTGACAGCATGAGATTCTCAGTCTTAAATACCACAGGCTGTACTTCCTAAACTATGAAAAAACAAACCGAATGAATTTCAAGAGGAAAGAATTTTTCAAATGGGACAAATAATAATACTCTGGTATAAAGATAAATCAACCAGCATCGTTCTACAACATAGAATTTAGAAACACTTTCACAAGTCTTTAGAATCGAGAATTTCACTTTAGAATTGTTTTCTTTAGTAGTAGTAGGTCTTCCAGTTTTGTAGTTAGTATGGGATAAAAATAATAATTCTAAGCTTTTGACCAAAAAAAGCTCAGAGATATTAGCATACTGAAGTCTAGCATTAGTATTCTTAACACGATCTGGAATAAATGAAAAAACTGATAAAGCTTTTCTCTTCTATTAGAGGACTGTTTGAAATTAGCATTTCTTTCAAGAGAAAAGGGTAGCTTATGATATGTTTTCAGATCTGATGGTAAAAAGTAAATGTCATAATAATAATGAATTATGAAAGACCAAATGCAAATATAGAATGCTTTAATAAGATCCAATTTAATAAAGTCTGTAAAAATAATGGACTTTTAATAACACGGGTCACAAAAGGCAAAACAGTGGAAATTCTGGGGACTAGCCACTGGTACTGGCTTATTAATTCTTAATTATGTTCATGAAAGGCAACTTAAATCGTGTGTTTTCTTATGCCTTATGATAATATTTTAGGTAACAACTCCTCTGAAATGTATGTTCTAGCTGATGAGCAAAGTCCTGTCGTCACATGCATTAGAAGGTAAATCTATTTGAAAAGACAAACGGCATTAAAATGTCATGTGCTCAGATTCATTTGATATCCAAATTCAAAACAGAATCAAACCTCTTAATTTTTAAAGCCAATATATTTTCTGTCTATAGAAATTCATCTCAAGTTAGTCAGACTCCTTAAAAACCTGAGCTGTGACTACAGAAAGTAGATCTTGTTGAGGGCTACTAGACCTGTCAGCAAGAGTGTCAAGACAAGTTAGCGCCGTTGCACTCAGTTCATTGGGAGGCAGGTTCATACACACATTTAGAGCAGCAATAACCAGACCTCAAGGCAATTTGAAATGACAAGGCCTTAAGAAATCCATTGTCAGCCATGAAATATCAGTGCTCCCATGAAAATTCAAATCTTCACATTCCATAACTATTATGGGATAAAAGGTGCTCAAGAAGCATAAGCCTCAATACCAAATTTCACACCCATATAGCTTTAACTCATCAATGGTGATGTATAGACCAGGAGACTAGCAAGTTGGGATCACATTTTTCTTTCTGCTTCTTAAGAAAATACTTGAAGTCAATTTTGACCTTGATCTGATCTTTGGCAGCCTCTAAAATTAAACATGTCAAAAAACAGTTGGAATGCCATTTCTTACAAAAGATAGAAAATAAGTCCTTGTTGCTTTTACACCAGTGGATTAAGCAGATATCATGCAGTAGATGCTCATCACAGCACTAGTCTCACATGAAATATTAAATTCTAGCTAAACAGGATAACTGCACCTCCCCGCCAAAGGAAGGAGAGTAAGAAATGGGGGAAAGTAGAGGGAGGGAAGGAGAAAAGGAGGGAGAGGGGAAGGAGGGAGGTGGAGGGAGAAAAAGAGAAAGGGAAGGCAGAGACACATTGGCTTTGTGGAGAGAGAAAGACAGAAAGGGAGGGAGGCTGGCTTAATGTTTTGTGTTTTTTTGTTTTTAGACAGGGTCTCGCTATGTAGTTCAGACTGACCTGGACTTACTATGTAGCCCAGGTTGGGCTTCAACTCATGGTAATCTTTCTACCTCAGACTCCCAAGCAGGCTAAGTGGTTTTGAGAATTCCATTTCAAGATAATTCTGCAAGCATATTTAAGACAAGTACTCTTTGAAGTCCAGCAGTCATTCAAATAACTACAAAACCCATAATGTGATCAGTTTTCCACCAGGTATTGGCAAATCACTCTGATTTTTTGGAAGTAGACAAGAAACATATAGCACCACATGAACCAATTACCTTAGACACACACATACACACATCTCAGGAGATATTCTAGAACTAACTGTATCATAATCGTGGCATTTTCTTTTTTTTTTTTTTTGGTACCAGGGATTGAACTCACAAACTTGCGCCTGCCAAGTAGGCGCTTAAGCCACTGAGCTAAATCCCCAGTCCTATTTTTTGAGACAGAATCTCACTATACAGTTCAGGCTGGCCTTGAACTCACTTTGTAGCTTAGGCTGGTCTTGAACTCACAATGATCCTCCTGCCTCAGCCTCCTGAGTGCTAGGATTAAAGGCAGGCACCACCACGTCTGCTTTTAGTTGTGGTATTTTCTTCCTTTTGAACAGATAAATGTATGCCAGTGTACCTAGTGGCAGGGCCAAAGCTGTGAATACAACTGCAACTGACTCTGCTTTTATCAGTCAGCTTTCATGAAGGAAAAAATGGTTTCTATAGCCACTGGATTCCTACAAACCTGAGAAGATAAGCAATGACAATTGTTCTGTAATAGGAGAAAATGGCCGTTTTTTAATCACAGAACATTTGATTAAATTGAATAATCAGCCTATCCATCATAGAGCTATTTGAGGAATGGAACAGGAAGTTGCCAAGTCAACCTCCTGAAATGAAAAGCTAAAATGACAAATTTGAAAAGACAAACAATAGATGTACTCATTACGGGATAAAAAGAGGGAGGAGGACAAAGAGAAAGAAGAGTTTGGAAAATGAATGAAAGTAAATGGTTAATCACAACAGGTATGCTTTTATAGTCACTAGTTCTTGCTGCTAGAAAACTAAGAATGAGAAGATAAGATAAATGGTTTTAATCTAAATTTTTGGAGAAAAATAAAATATCTGCTTGGTATGTGTTAATCATGAGTGAAGTTTTCAGTCTCTGAAACACATGTCTTTTTATCATGCTCATGGAAATAGGGATCACTAATAAATCAGATATGGGAAAAGTAATCTTTTAATTCAAAACAGGATATAGTTTAGTTCCTTTCAATCAAAGTCATAATCATATAAGTCAATGATTTTTACTAAGCCGTACTTCAACCTAAAATATATATTAAATGAAACCTAGAAATTTATGGGACGAGAGATGAAATTCTACACACACTTATTGACTACCTATGATATACCAGGTACTAAGGAGACAGACATATTTAATTTTTTAAAAAGACCATTGAACTGCCACTACTCTATTCAAAGGTTCCTGATTATTATACTTCAGTGTGACTTCTATAAGTTTAAAGTTAACTCAGATATAAATTGGGAATAACATTGATTTTTAAAACACTTGTTGGGGGAGGGGCAAGGATATAGCCCAGTGGCACAGTGCCTGCCTGGCAAGTGTGAGGTCCTGAGTTCGATTCTTCATACCCAAAACAAACAAACAAACAAAACGCTTGTCTTCTTATAAGGATGAAATGATTCAGAAAACATTTAGACTTGTGTGTCCAATATGATAGGCCCTTAAAATTGGTAGCTATTTTACTACTGATGAGTATATGATGATATCTAACATTTTTATTATCCTTACTTTCATGATTAAGATGATACCTCCAGGCCAACATTGGCAGATCTTTTTTGCATTGCAGGATACAACATCAATGAACTATTGACTAACCAAGAACAGTTACTGGCTTTATTTTCATTCAAAAAATCCATTAGCAGGTATCATATTAGGAAAATAAAAAAATACAACTATTGATGCTGCACTGTGTAATACTACAAGATTTAAAATATTTAAAAGTGAATATTAAACTAAAATCACTGTTTCCTTTTCTATATATTTATGTTTAATACATTTAATTTAAAACAAAAAACATCAAAATTTCTAACTGCTTATCCCTGAGCCATGTCTTTCTGATAATGTAAGAACCATTTCTCCAAAATGAAGTCACTGAATAGAAAAAATTAATATTTAACAGTGTTGATGGACTTCCCCAACATTATCTGATAGTTTGAGGCAAATTGTTTATATGTACTTCTTAACTGCAGTTGTTTACTTATTTCTTTTGCTTATATGTATTTATTCAGGATTTGTTCAGTTACATTTATATAGATCCACAGAAAACACCAGAACATAAGATGAAGGAACTTAGAAATCATCTACCTATATAGGTAGCATACAACCTCTTCCCCTCATTTCCTTTAACTGGAAAATAAAGCTGAGGTGTTTTAACTCGTGGAGTAAGATTTATCAAGTTGCCAGCTCTGGCAGGCACACAAAACCACACCAACCAAAGACTTTTGCCTCCTACCATAACATTATTCCACATGTCTACAAGCTGATCCCATTATTTAGCTCATTTCTGGATTTCTCATTGGGGATGATCTTCAGCGCGGTGTTCATATGATCCTTTGTCCTTTGAGGATACCTTTAAGTTTTGGAAGTAGTCCCATTATTTAGCTCATTTCTGGATTTCTCATTGGGGGTGATCTTCAGCGCGGTGTTCATATGATCCTTTGTCCTTTGAGGATACCTTTAAGTTTTGGAAGTAGTCCCAAGTCTGAGAATGACAGTGTAGTTCATTCTCAGGAAGTAAAAAGATACTCAAAATAATTTAGGATGAGTTAAATTTTAATTAAAGCTAATTAAATTTCTTCACTTATCAGATTAGTATATATTTAAATATTTGGCACTGGCAAGATTGTAGAGAAGGTCACTTAATGTCAATTTTATATCTGAGTATTTAGTACAGAAATATATTTTCATGGAAAATCACCTACATTGACAATTAATTACTATAGGTTTGTAAGCACAAAATGTTGAAAATAACCAAAATGTTCATCAATAGGTGTTGGTAAAATTATAGTATTTTATGGAATTAAATTATAGTATTTATGGACCTATAGTCTTTATGGAATTAAAGGAATACTATGTAGTCATAAAATAGAGCTTTTAATAAACTGGGTATGTAGTATTTTTAAGGTATAATGCTAGTGGAAAAAAAGCGAGGTGGTAAATAGCACTTAAAATTTGTGCAAAACAGGGGACTATATATATATTATTAGTTTGTTTATATACAAAACTATTTCTTGATGGATAAATAAGAAACTTGTAACATTGTCCCTGGGAAAGGAACTTGGAGACAGACAAAAAAATTTTTTTTAATTCCTTTAGAGCTTTGATTAAAGTTTGCCAATAGTGAAATAAACATAAAAGCTGAAAATAAAGTAACTTGTTAAATAAAATATGTATGAAATTTCAAATTTCTAAAACAATCTCAATCACATTTGCCTTTATTAGCAGTTTTTTGCTCAAATATATCTTTTTCATCTTGTAATCACTGACTGGGTGGATAGTTTTTTAGCCTTCTAGATAATATTAATAATCTGGCATTTGTAAGGACTGAATGATAGTCTAAGTAGAATGTGTATGCTGCCACATTCATAACTATACACTAGACATTTTTTCTAGTTTTAAATTATTATAAATAATATTACACAAACATCCTAAATTATTTCCTTGGAAGAAAACAGTCCCTAAAGTAGAATTATTGGGCAAAGGATAGAAACATTTAATGACCATTGATACACATTACATTTCTAAGGATGGTATAATGACTTTCTACAAAAATAGAAATATCATATCCTTGTTATAAATACAACCAAACTAACAGGGAATTTTAAGAAAACAGGATAAAATTTAGGAGGATTTAATTTTAAAAAGAATCTATCGCCTGTTTAAGGCTTAGCCTTCCCAGCAACAGTAAACTATCAAATTATGTCAATAAATTAGTAGAGTTTTAAACATCTATGTAATTTATTCTTCTCCTCCTCCTCTTTTTGGGGGCAGGATGGTATTGGGGACCAAATGCAGGTCCTCATGGATACTTGACAAATGCTCTAGCACTAAGCTAGACCTAGCCTGCCCTGCTAAGAGCTGTGTAATTTCTTAATCTCCTTGTTATCCATAAATTACTCGAGGTGAAAAGGCTTTGAGGCACTGACAATTTAATGACAGGGTATAGGTAATCTATAAGGGACTAATTTGTATTACAGGAGGTGAACAATAATTGTAAGTAGATAACTGGCTTTATCTTATCATTATAGGTTGAGCATTCCTAATCTGAAAGTCCAACATCTGGTATGTAGGCAATCAAAAAATTTCAGATTCTGGAGCATTTTGGGTCTTGGATTAGGGATATCACTCAACAGGTCCCTCCTCCAAAAAGAAGCAGAGGTTCATTTCTCCTCACTTCAACATGTTTAAATGTATGCAAATACACTAAAATCCAAAGAACTCTGAAATCTGAACACTTCTGGCCCTAGGAATCTCAAATAAGGGCTCAAGCTAGAAATCCTACAATCTTAGTTGGGAGGAAAAATAGAGAACAATTAGTCCAACCATTTATCAAATGCAGAAATTCATTCTCTAGCAATGTACAGAAAAAATTAATTTTGTAAGGCTGTGTAAGAAAACAAAAATATTTTAAATGCTATAATATTTCTACTTTGTCTTTTATAACTCAGTAAGTATTTATGAATGCCCACTACATATACGACAAGACATAATTTTTGTCCTTCGAACACTAAGAATATTCTGGCTTTGATAAAGTCTGGGAAAACTTTTATATTTCAAGGACAATATCATAATAGCTAATAATATAACAGCTGATACCTAATAACTGTCTATCGCTAATACCTAATAGCTGTCTACAGCTATTTGGACAACTATTAGGAGAGTTTTAAAGAGGAATTAATTCTCTCTCGTCTATCCATTTCTTAATGCCTAGTGTCTACTAAATTTGTTGCATAAATGGGTCAATTTGCGCTTCTATAACCTTTATCTTCACTACCGCAATGTTGACCAATCTTCCTTCTCCCCTTTCAACTACATCTGAAGTCAGTTTAACTAAAAGATGAACAGTGTAAAAATTATGATGATCTCCAGGGCCCCTTTCACTGTGCATACACCACCACAAGGTCATTTATACCTTCAAAATAGGTACACGTTGATCCACAAGTTTATGATTCTAAACTTGCCTTACGATTTTTAGCGAACCGTGCTTTTTTTTTTAATTTTAAAAAACAAAACAGAAAAAAAGGGTAGAAATAATACAGAATTTCAAAACAAGGAGTAATCAACATTAGTTAATATATTACATATTGTTATCTTAGAAGTAGCTGTTCAAGTTATGAGATCTAGGCATAAAAAACGATCAGAAAATCAAACAATGACAACACAAACTATTCTTTTTGATGAACTAACAGAATTAGTAGTATAGCTATCTATCTTGCATACTTATAATACATACAGTTATATGTGTATACCTACATACATATAATTTTTTCCTTTCTTTCATTTCTCCTTTCCCCTATCCTAGTTGTTCCTTAATTTTGAGCACTTTCTTTCCCTTTCATAATTACAATATCCGTTGTACATTTTGGATCTTATTATTCTTTCAGTTTTTTTATTATTATTTATTTACTTTTTACACTAGGGAGACAATATGATATTTACAAATGTGAGTCTGATTTATTTCACTTATGAATACAGTCTCAAGTTGCTTTCATTTACCTATGTAAGCCTCAAGATTATCTTTTATAGCTGAGTAATATTCCATTGTATAAAAATACCACATCTTTTTTATCCATTCTGTGGTTGATGGGCATTTTGGTTGTTTCCAAGATTCAGTTATTACAAATTGTGCTGCTATAAACATGGGTGCACATATATTGCTGTAACATGACACTTTCAATTTTTCTGGGAAAATACCCTGAAGGGGAATAGCTGGATTGAATGGGACTTCCAATCCTACTTTTTTTAGTACTCTCCATACTGCTCTCTACAGTGGTCGCACCAGTCTACACTCCCATCAACAGTGGAGAAAGGTTCCTTTTTCCCCACAGCCCCACCAACATTTGTTATCAGCTGATTTCTTGATGGCAGTCATTCTTTCTGGAGTGAGATGGAATCTCAATGTTCTTTTAATTTGCATTTCTTGAATGACCAGTGATGTTGAACATCGCTTCATGTATTTATTTGCTATTTGTATTTCTTCATCTGAGAAGTGCGTGTTCATCTCAGATGCCCATTTTTGGAGCAGGTCTTTGAATTTGGGGGGCCTGATGTTTTTCACTGCTTTATAGGTTTTGGATATAAGTCCTTTATCTGAGAGACAGTTGGCTAAAATTCTTTTCCATTCTAGGGAAGAATTTCTTTTCTTTTCACTTTATTGGTGATTTCTTTTGAAGTGCAAAAACTTTTTAATAAAATGAGATCCCAGTTGTTGATTCTTTGAAGTACTTCCCACGCTGTTTGCGTTTTGTTATCAACTCTTTGTCTACCCCTATGTCTTCAAGATTTTTACCTACCTTGTCTTCCAGTAAATTTATTTTACTGTTTCTATTTTAATATTTAGATCTTTGATCCATTTTGACTTTAGTTTAGCGCATGGTGACAGACATGGGTCTAGTTTCAGTCTTCAGCATGTGGAAAGTCAATTTTTCCAGCACCATTTATTAAAGAGGCTATCTTTCTTTCAGTGAACATGTTTAGCCCCTTAGTCAAATATAAGGTGGCCAAGTGTCTTTGAGTTGTGTTTGCATCTTCTAATCTGTTCCACTGATCCTCCAGTCTACTTTTTTTTTTGCCAGTGCCATGCTAATTTTATCACTGTAGCTTTGTAGTATAATTTCAATCAGGGATTGGGATGCCTCCTGCCTTGCTTTTGTTGCCCAGAATTGCCTTTGCTATTCTAGGTCTCTTCTGGTTCCAGATGAATTTTAGGAATGTTTTCTCTAGATCTATAAGGTATGTTAATGGTATTTTGATTGGGATTGCATTAAATCTCTATAACAGTTTTGGGAGTATGGCCATTTTCACAATGTTGGTTTTCCTAATCAAGAGCAAGGGATATCTTTCCATTTTCTAACATTCTCTTCAATCTCCTTTTAGAGTACTATAATTTTCAGCATATAGGTCTTTCACATTCTTTGTTAGGTTGATTCCTAAGTATTTTATTTTTTTGGATGCTATTATGAAAGGTGCTATTTCCATAATTTCTCTCTCAGTGAGTTTGTTGTTTGTATACAGGAATGTTATTGATTTTTGAGTGTTGACTTTGTATCTTTGAATTTGTTTACTAACTCTAATAGCCTTTTGATGGAGGCTTTAGGGTCTTCTATGTAGAGTATCATGTCATCTGCAAATAGTGATCATTTAGCTTCTTCCTTTCCTATCCTTATTCCTTTTATTTCTCTCTCTTGTCTGACTGATCTGGTTAATGTTTCCAAAATTATATTGAATAGGAGTGGTGATAGTGTACATCCTTGTCTTGTTCCTGATTTTAGAGTGAAACTTTTCAGTTATTATCCCTTTAGTACAATGTTGGCTGTTGGTTTGTCATAGATGGTTTTTATCAGATTAAGGTAGACACGATCTATTCCAAGTTTCTGTAAGGTTTTTTTTTTTTACCATGAACAAGTGTCAAACTGTGGTTTTCATATGATTTTTATTTTGTCACCAGTCACTGACTTAGAAAAGATACAAGATATAAAAAAAATTAACATATTAGAGAAACTGGGAATTACTACAAGCAATGTACTCAAGAACTAATACGCTGGAGTCAACAAACCTGATACTGTCACTTACTAGTTTCCTTTGATAACTAACTCTGAGCTGAGCCTCAGTTTTTTCATCTATAAAACAAAGAAAATGATACCTAATTCTGCAGTCAGACTGCAAATTAAGAAATATTATTTCTTTTTCCTCTCTTTTCTGTGCTTTAAAGCTGGCTTTCCCATCTCACAAGTTAAAAATATGGTAAATATTTTCTAAAATAAGTTAATAGCCATATAATCTCTCGAGTATGTATCAGCATCATCATAAGATAATGGCCCGCTTTAAGGTAGAGACTTGAATACTCATTCTATGCTGCTATCATCTCTGATTTTTTTCTAGCTGCTAAATTTGGGGACTGTGATTTTATTATATGACATATTTTCAATATAATTTTATATGAGTTTGTTTCTCACAGAACTCTAACATTTTTATGTAATTTCCTTATGCAGTTGAAATATCACTTAATAGATAAAATGATGTAGGGGAGCCTTAATAAATTCCATACACAGGAGAAAACTCTTTAAAAAAATAAAAGACCAACAACACAAAATATTAACACTTTAGTCACTTGTCAAAGCATAAGCAAGAATAATTTCAGCCCACTCCTGGATAAAGGCTCAGCTGAGACAGCTAATATTTGACAGAGAGGGTCAAATGAGTATGCTAACTACCATATGTAGGCTTTTCCTCCAAGTTCTGTACTTGTTATGAGTTAGATCATCAAAAAGAAATACTTAAGGATCATAGCATGTAACCTCCCTAAAGAATTACCACTACTGTAAAAAGATTCAATCCAAAGTCCTCTGCTTTTACAGTGGCTTAATATAAACAACATCTATCTTAATCTGTTTTCTGCAAAACAACAGACAATAATTATGTCTATTACTGTTCCCAATGATTCTCAAATAGAAAAATCAAGCAGCAAAATTCATCCTTCAATTTGGTGACAGAAAATCTTCAGATGAACCTATTAGACTTCTGCATATCAGACAATAAGAACTGTGAATGGTAACCTGTAAACTTTAGAGCATACTACCTGGTACATAAGAGAAACACAGTAAGTATACATCAAATGGGCAGATGAGTGAGGATATGCTTATGATATTCTTGTTTTCTCCTTTAAGTGCCAGAATTCCAGAGCTGAATTTAGTGTTTTGGTACAAAACTTAAAAAGAAAAGAATGAGAAAACGCCGGGCGTGGTGGCGCACGCCTTTAATCCCAGCACTCGGGAGGCTGAGGTAGGCGGAGCGTTGTGAGTTCGAGGCCGGCTTGGGCTACAAGGCGAGCATAAGGCCGGTCTGAGCTACATAGTGCGACCCTGCCTCAAAAAAACCAGGGCCGGGAGTTTGGCTCAGTGCCTTAAGCACCTGCCCTGGCAGGCACGAGGCTGTGAGTTCAATCCCCAGTGCCGCAAAAAAAAAAAAAAAAAAAAAAAAAAAAAGAATGAGAAAACAAGACAAACTACATGCCTGACACTAGTCAACAATGAGCTTACTAAACTGTGAATTCATGAGCTTTCCATAAGCTTAGATGATCTAGTTGCACGAGGAGATGTTTCAAGGGATCTTTGAGGATAAGATTCAGAAATACAGACTAAATTAAGTAAGTTCCTTTGTCATCAGGAAATTGTACAGTGCTACAAAACTGACAGTGGTCCTAAATAGTTAACCACTTGCCTTTGTACTGTAATATCTTCATATACCTGAGATACAGAAATAAAATACATACATACAAAGAAATGCACTGAATGCTTATTCTTTCAAATCAAACCTATCACTTAATTTTAATAATAACTCTTTGAGGAATGTGGTTTTATCTCCATTTCATAATACAGACACTACATTTTAGAAAGTTTATGTAACTTGCTCAAGACTATTACAATGTTTAGTAGCACAGCCAGAATTTGAATCTTTGAGTAAATTCAAAGCTTATATGCACTCTTAATCATTATCCTGTCCCACATTGTTTCAACATCCAACAAATATTGAGCCTTGTAATGAAAAATAAAATGTTATATACATGTACTGACTCCCCAGGATGTATGTAATTATTATATACTACAAACATGTAACGTAAAACTAAAAGAAAAATGAATAAAATTAATACAACTTTTACCCTTATGAAATTTACATGAAACTTATATTCTATGCAACTTATAATAGAAAATAATTTAAGTATATAAAAGCAGTAGTTTATTATGGAAAACTCAAAAAGAGTGTTGTGAAAGGGAATGATAGCGAGGAAGTATCCTGTAGAAAGATTCATCAGACCTTTCTGGAGAGGGGACATTTAAATAGACCTCCAGAACATCTGAGTCATTTTTCTTTCTGATGATTTCTATTTTCTCAAACTAGTGAGGACATCTGGAAGGCTAGTAAGGGCCTATTTGACCTATTTGATGAATGAGGAGTTGTAGATGACCCACTGTGCAAAAGCAAAAACAAACCAACCAATAAACAAACCACTACTCAGAGAATCCCAGCAGGCTTGCCCAGCATTGTTGACTGCTCAATCATCAGTGTGACTTTCTACAGCAGTGTTCAACTACAAGGGAACAGCATGGAAGGTGTAATGGTGGGAATTTAAAATATCACAAGGAAGCTGGGCGTGGTGGCGCACACCTTTAATTCCAGCACTCAGGAGGCTGAGGTAGGCGGAGCGTTGTGAGTTCGAGGCCAGCTTGGGCTACAAGGTGAGCGCAAAGCTGGCCTGAGCTACACAGTGCGACCCTGCCTCAAAAAACCAGGGCCAGGAGTTTGGCTCAGCAGCTTAAGCTCCTGTCTGGCAGGTGCGAGGCTGTGAGTTCGATCCCTGATGCCCCCCTCCCCAAAAAAATATCACAAGGAAATGACCATGATGGATCTCAAGTTTTAGGATGAAATAAAAATCACAGACAGGAAAGGATAGAGGGAGTGAGAGAAAGTAGTGAGGGTCAATGGATTGGAGAACAGAGAAATTAAAAATACCTTTTATAAACACATTTTCTTTCAGTGGTTTTCTTCTGTATAATAAAAACAAAGGAACACACAGAAACAACCCCTTTAACATTAGTGATTCTTGAATGAGTGGAGTGGTAGAAAGTGGTGATCAAACTCAGATGTGTGAAATCAAAATACATGAGTTTTCCACTGATGACCACATGGTAAGTGTGATAAATAAGAGGAGATGAAAAATTTTCTGGAAATGGACATATTTAGGAACTAAGAAGATTATCAAGAATGAGACAGGAGTAAAAACGATAAAGAGTTAAGGTCTCATTTGTGAGTGATAAAATTTGGGAAAGTTAATACAACAGAATCTGAACCCCCAAAGATCTTGTCAATCAACTGTATTAGTAGAGAAAGGCAGAGATCCAGTTAAATATTGACTCAAGTTAGAAAACAAGTAGGAAGTTTCAGCTGACTTCATGAGTTCAACAGAAGGCAAAAATTATAGAATAGATTGTGTGTAACACAAGACAAACCTTATCTGGAGCACTATGCACCATCCTTGCAAATTTAAAAGAGGCTGGGTTTAGATACCCTTTTTATGAAGAACAGTAGAAAGAACTAATTATACTTGGTTAGAAAAGGCAGGGGAAATGCAGCAAATGACAGTCATGGTTAAATTGATAATGGGCTATAATGAAGAAGAGAAGTTAGACTTATTTCAGGTTACTTATAAAACTAGAATCAAAAAAGGAGAAAATTATGGAAGACCTATGTAGAAGAGGCACAGTAGTAAAGACCCTTCCAGCTTTTAGAGCAGCTCAAAAGTTGCTACCTCTTGATGGTTTCATCTTTCTGTCCTGGCAGGAGTTAGGTAGAGGTCGCAACGTCAGTTAAGAATATAATAGAAAAAAGGCTGCGAATGTACACTCCATGATTTGGTGAATCTCATATTTATTTGTTCCTGAGCAAAATATTAATATTAATTTCTTATATTCCATTTATATTCCCTATGGGGAATATCATTATTCAGTAATTATTCAGTACATTTTTGTTGTTGAATCCTCTCACATGGTAAGGCCATGGGACAAGAATTATGTAGCAGAAAAGCATAGGTAGGTAGGGTGATCTTGGGTAAGTTACTAAACTTCTCTGAACCAAAAGTAATTTCTTTATATGTGAAATAGAACTTTTACTATTTAACCTCATGGAACTGCGACAAAGATTAAATGAGATAATGTATATAAATCAACTATTAACTGATTGTATATTAACTGATGTATATACTGTCTAGCACTGTAATTAAGTAGGTGAGGTGCATAATTCACAGCTGTGGTTATTATATGATTTGGTTTTTTACAAAAGCAGTAGTGATAGTCTTACTCTTAGTTATTGATACTTTTTCAATAGATGGCCCTCGTTAAAAAGTACCATGAGTTTGGAAGATAATTCTAATTGAAAAGTAGCTGCCTTTCAGGGTGAAGGAGGTAAAAGGAGGAAGATGACCATGGTTTCATTAGATACATCCTATAAAAATCACTTTGACTAAATCACCACAAGCTGGCTAGGGCAACATGCTATAACTGATATATAAACATTACTATCATTTATTTTTAAAATGAAAACTTTTGTTTATCTCTTTCTAATTGAAAATAATTTGTCTAAATCATAATTTTAGGGATAAAAGTTAAAGGTCTCAGGTGACATAGTTCAGCCCCTCTATTTTTAGAGATGAACAAAAAAGACCTAGAAAAGTTATACCACTTGCCTAATATCACCTGTTCTTCGTATTTCCAACATGACTGAGACTCAGCTTTTAATGCTCAACATTTTATGACTGACATCTGACAGCATCAACTAAAAGTAAGTGGTTGTATTGAAAAATATAGTTTTTCTTCTGTTTGTTTGTTTTGTTTTGTTTGGTACTGGGAATCAAACTCAGGACCTTGCACTTGCCAGGCAGGCACTTATATCACTGGGCTATATCCCTGGCCCCTGAAAAGTACAGTTTTTTAAGCACAGTAACTGACACATTTAAATATATGTAGATTTTACTTAAAGACTAATAAATTTTATACTTGCACAGCTTTCATAATGGCCATGTAGTATATTTCTGCTGCTGACAATGTTGAGTAATTTATATGGGGGTTGTTGAAAGACTCCAGCCCCTCATCCACTACGGGGACTGGGCAACCTAATTCCTCAGACTGAAGCACTGAAATCAAAGCTTCTTCATTTCACCTGTAGCCCTGCCTCATTCGTTCTTTAGCTGAGGTGTATAGAAACATATACATCAAACAGGACTATCTTGGTGCTAATCATGTATCAAGGAAAGGACAAGTGCATGAAAGAGCCTATTTAGGATTCTTTAAATTGTTGCTGTGGCTACAGAATGAGTTAGCCAACAGTAGATAAACTGACAGATGGCTTTAAAAAAAATCTCTAGAGTGAACCCTTTATCTGTCAACCATACAAAACTGTCATTCTTCTCTATTACCCTAGTGCTATCAAGTTCATATAAACATATGTTTTAGGAAAGGACACCAACTCTATTCGCCAATAAATTAATCAAACATAAAAGAAACAAGACTTCACTTTATTCCCCAATTCCAGACAAACAGAAACTTGTCTATTTTTTGGCAGTAATATTTGAAGAGTAGATCATTAAGCTTATTGGGCACTGAAACTTCTTAAGAGTATCTATCCAGACTGACAAATATTGGAGAAAATGTCAGAGGAGCCACTCTCTACATGTAATTTTATATGACTGAACTAGCATGTTTCTTCTATTATTTTACTACTAGTACTCATGAAAGAGAAGAAATGCACTAGCAATTTAAATGGCATAGATGATATGATTAGTAAAAATTCTTCAAAAGCAACCATGAATATAAAAATTGTTAACAATGACATAGTAGTTAAGAAAAACCTTTTGACATCTTTCAATTCAGGAAGAAGAAAAGCCAAACCCATGATTAAAAAAAAAACATACTATATATTCTTTAAAATAGTTACATTTACAAATATCTTATTTTTAGAATTTGTTTCATTAGATAACTCACATTTTGTAACACTAAATTGACTATTTGTGGCAACCATACTTTAAAAAATCTGTATATCCTAAAATATAAGTAGCTATTAAGAGTATTTGTACATAACTGTACATAAGTATATGTCAAGGAATCACAAAACCGGAAAGGATTCAGCAACAGAACACAAAGGTGCCAAAGTTCAGACTTCAAATGTTTTAAGAAGGCAATGATTTCTTTTAATTCTTGGCCCCCATAATCAAGATACCAAGAATATTTAAAGCACGAATGATTCAGTGAAAGACCAAGGAGAACACCAAATCTGGGAGAGTAATAAGGAAGATCTAGTGCATGAGAAAAAAAGATTTGGTAAAACTTTCTAATGTTGTTCTTTTGGGCTGGTTTGTCAATATCACCTTTGTAAACTGTTCTTTTCTAAGAGGAATTCCATATAGACTGTATTTTGACAACTGTATCTGAGGTAAATGTGTATTTCCTGAATAGTATTAATCAGATTAACGGGGAAAACAGGATTTCCCTCATCCCACTAATGCTTTGAATCAGATGTAATAATACATGTACCATCAGGTAGTCACAATCTTAGGACTAGGTACTAGAGTGGGAAGTATCCAAGTCATGAGATAGATAGATAGATAAAGATATAGATAGATATAGATTATCTGCATCTCTCTCTCTCTCTCTCTCTCTCTCTCTCTCTATATATATATATATATATATATATACTTATAAACTGCTGATTTTAAATGTTCTCAAAGGACATTTTAAAAAGGATAATTAATTTTTAAAAGAGTGAAGACTATATTATACGCAGTTTAACCATCATGTACATAGACTGTCTTGTTCTCAATCCTAAAAGGTCATTACCTTTTATCCCTTTCCCCTTTTTCCTTCCTTTTGGTACTATTAGGAAAGTATTCACAAGTGCAGTGCTGGACAATGCTGAGCAGTAATTACGACTTGCTGACAAAGAGATATGAACAATTACTGAGCCCATTTTGAAACCCTACACTAATAAAGTCATTAGATGCTGCCCTTGCCATGATCCTTCTAAAAGCTTCTGAAGTTACAAGAACACACGGCATTGTTTGCAGGGACAATTGCTGCTGGCAGAACGCAAACCTTGAGTTAAACCATGCTGCAAATTGATCTTGACATTCTGTTAAGACCGCCACTAAAAATCAAAAGCAGAGGAGAAAAGGAGAAAATGAGTGGGTAGGATGTAATCATGGAACAGGAGGGGTTCCTCCTCACCTTCTCTCCTCCCTCTTCACAAAACAAACCAGGGAGAAAATGACAAACTCTCCTGGTGTTTTGGAACCTTTATTTTAAGGCATTAATTAAGCCCTTGACCTGGGATGTTTAGGATGACAATACACTTACTTTAAGAGTACTGGAGGAAAATGTTGCATTAAAGGACTAAAGAGGTTTGGGGGAAAATCTGGCATGAAGGCTCTTCGGAAGTCTTAGTACCCCGATCACAATGCGTTCGTCACTTTTATCAGCTACCTTCCTGCGGAATCCATATTTGCTCTTGGGATAGCAACTGCAAATTAGCACTTTGTGTGTCTCCATGCAGACTCCACATCTGGGCTGTATTTGCTGGACTGAATGAAGTGTAAGGTAGAGTAACATGGTCAGCTAGGCTTTAGCCAGCATGAACCACCGAGTGGTTTGGAATTAAGAGTAAGCCACTGTGAATATGGTTAATTACTGAGATGGAAAGTACAGAATGAAGACAGTCTATTGATAATAATTGCTGTAAGTCAATTAACTCTTGCCAAAGATTAAGTAATGTGGAAAACTATTATTTGAACATTAAGGCTAACAAGTACCTGTCATAGTAGCACAGGGCAGGAGTAGAAGTTAGCAGTAACCTGAAATATCGCACCAAAGGGTACTAAGTTAAAAAGCTAATATCTATAGGGAGTAGAATTTCTGTAAATATTGGTTCCATGATTACATCTCATGTACAGAAAATTTAACGCAGAGCTCTAAACATGTTCTGTGTGATCTGCGTAACCCAGGTACAGGTACTACCAGCAGTTCCTAGGGAACTGTTTGCAGTTACTCTGAACACTGCTTAGAAATACTGTACAATATAGTACAATGTTACCACTTTGTAGCATATTACTGATGTGTGAAACATTTTCACCTCAGGAAGTTACATATAAGCAACTAATTCTTCAGTATTCCTGATTACTCATTTGACAGTCAAATTCAAAGTCTGATTTTAAGTTTTTAGACTTAGATAACCTATACCAGCACCTGTATTTGCTTTGTGGGGCACTCCTGGTCAGAATAAGAGATGTTCACTAATCCACTTACTACTAGCTAATACTGTGATTTACTGTGTCACATAAGTGACAGGGATTTCCTTGGTAAGTCACTTCAGTTACGAACCCACTCAGCAAGGGGGGCATTTGTACCAATGTCCTCATACACCCAATATGTGTCCAAATAACTTTAGTAAAGCAAAACAAACACTTACTGTACGGCACATTATGGTATTACTCATGGTTTATTTGATGCTGCCCAACTGAAATGTGCCTAACAGCTCAGCATTTCTCACCTGGCACTTTGGTTCTGTGGACATGTTTACTTTAATCAATGCCAGTACCACCGAAGAAGATTTAGTACCATCCAGAATAGCCCAATTTGGGAGGCTAATTGCTGATGGGATATCAGAGTCCTGGTGAAGAACCAACTGTGGAACCACTAGGACTTATGTAGGTGGAAATTCAAATCCCCTTCTGGATGGCCTGTGGATACATGGGATACATCAACATAGCCATGAAGGTTTGGGGCTCTATAGGGCCATCAGAAAACAAGACATCCAACTGGACACTTGTAGTTCATTTTGCAAAGAGAATACTTTAGTTTTATTAGTCCTAGGGGTATTAGTGGCTACAGAGGAAGAAGATGACACAGTTGGAGAACCAAATGTGGCAACGTTTCCAGTGCTCTTGCTAGTACCCAAGCTTGTTCTCTCTTACATTTTTTAGTAAGCATATTAGAGATCATTTATTACCAATACTTTTTAAAAGAAACTGTGTAAAACAATGAGATTATAGACACAGTACCCTCAGGGAGATGACAATTTAACAGACAGATACAAAATAATCATATGATGTACTAAATGCTATTAATACAAGCTAGTACAGGATAGGGGTATTATGGAAACATATAGAAAGTGCAGTTTAAGGGAAAAGGCGGAAAGAGAAAAGGGAAAAGATATAAACCTGTATATATGTATATGTAAGATAACTAGAATGAACACACTGTTGAATCTATTCACTGTTGAGAAAGAACAGTTAATGCTCATATGATTAGATTAATTTTACATGTCTATATCTGTTAATGTAAGTAACCATTTTAAAGATAACGATGCGCAATAATGCAAGCATTGTCAAGTTTCTGTCATCCAATTTTGTAAACCTGCAATGTTACTGTAGTGTATTTACTCTAGTCGTTTGTCTCTTTTGCTTGTTGTTTTTGTTTTATATGTCTTTTTTTGTTTTTTTCTTCGCTAAAATAAAAAATTTTTTAAAAAGTGCAGTTTAACACAGACTGAAGCAAGGGAAGGATGGGAAAAGACAAGGTTTCTTGAAAGTAATATTTTTCCTAAATTTTAAGAAATTATCCTTTCACAGCTAAGACCTAATTCACTAAGAATACAATGTACTCGAAATATTTTTATTGTACTGGTTAAATACACGATGGCTTTCTACATTCAAAAAAGATACCAGATCTCTGCTCACTGCCTACTTATAAACATATGCCAGAATCGGGATGAATAATTAACAAAATTTCTTTGAATGCCCACCCCAGTCAACTGAGTTTAATCCTTGATCTGGTTCAGACCATACAGGATTACACTAGCTGGCCAGCTCTCTCTCTCTTCTTTCTTTCCTCTACAATTATCTCAACCACTGACCCTTCATTCCAGATACTAATTATGATGCTTTAAATACCATTACCCTTTCACAAAACATAGAAAAAATCTGAAACCTAATAGACATGAATACTACTAATACAAAAATCTTCAAATTCTAATTTTACCTTTTGTGCATCATTTTTTTGAAGTCCTTTTTGACCCCATTAGGTACAGCAAAGTCACTATGAAAGTCACAACTAAAGAACTTGTACATAGCTCATATTATATATAAGCTCTCTATGTGTCTTATTTACTGTACTACGAGTATTTTCAGGGTTAGGATTGTGTCTTGTTCAACTTTATATCCCAAGTTCATAGCATCATTGCTACTTCATATTAAACTTTCAGTGTTTACTCAATGAATAAACATGAAGGAATACATACTTAGGATATTTTTTAGTCACATCCAGAAGATATTTTGTAGAACCTTTAGCTGTTTCTTTTTATCTCTTTTATTTATGGATATAGCCTACTTTGTATCTATCAGGTTCACTGGTCAAATGGTCAGTTAAATCATGCCTTCTAGCACCTATAAGACTACCAGTGGCTTTCTAACTACTGCTTTAAGAAACCATGATCCTGAAGCCAGGCATGGTGGTACACACCCATGATCCCAGTGCTTGGGAAGCTGAGGCAGGAGGATCACAGTGAGTTTGAGGCCAGATTGGGGTATATAGTGAGTTCATTCCCAAACAAACACCATAAACAAAACAAAAACTAAAACAAAACCTTGATATTCAATTAGACATGGCTGTCAACAAGACTACAGAATTTTCTAGGAAAGGAAGCCCATTTCAGCACACAATACTGTATTTATAAACCCAATATTCTTATATGGAATTTGATACATACATTTATTGGCTAAATACTGAGCTTCTTTCTTGTAGAATTTTTTTCATGCTTTTACTCTTTTATTAGTACATATTTGAAGCACATAATTATGTTCCTTGTGGGGAGTTGGTGGACGTACACAGCACCTTAAAACTTTTTCATCCCTTTCCCTTCCCTCTCAACCCCCATTAACAGTTTTTCTCCTAGAATATTTTCAAGTGCCTTGTTTAAGACAAAACAAATCCTTCTAGAAGTTCACAATCCAGTTAGGGAGAAGACACACTAATCATTACTGGTCAAGTTTGATGTCTTAGTTCATATTTGGAATGTTCCATGATCAATCTAGAAATTTTATACAGACACGGGTCTAAGTATTCAGTTTAGCAAGAAAGTTATGAAAATCATTTTAGAAGTGCAAAATCCAAATAATCGACATCACAGGAGCTATGGAAATCTATAGAAATTTTCTTTTTTGTTTTAGAGAAATCAGAATATTTACTTTATTATAACCAAATGACACTCATATTCTAGTAACTTTATCCGTGCATTCACTTAGTTCAATATCTGCTACTCAGGAGAGCTTCACAGTTACATTGTGATTAGAGGACTAATGCTTCTATAGGTTTAATCATAATATTGTTAAGCAAAATTATATTTTATTCGGCAAGTTTCTTCCTGTCTTGGACATCAGTCTTCAGAGGTATAAGATCTGGTGGGAGACCTAGAAAACAACTAAAGAACAACAAGGCTGAACAGCTCATATAAATCTATAGATTGATATGATTCATCTGAGCTGGGGGACCACAAGAACTAGCCAATAGCAACTTATTTCCACATTATTATTACATCTGTGATAAATCACAGGTAAGAGAAAAGCCATAGCAATAATCTTATTTCTGATGCCTAGAAATCGCTTCTGTATTTCCCATATTAATATGTTCCATTTCAGTTCTCTAGTACATTCAAATGCAGCATAACAACTTTTGATATGTATATCACTGATCAATAAATATTTGTGTAAACAGGCTTCCATTCAATTGAAAATGAAAGTTTGAGGTTTTGTTAGTCAAAGTTAAAAGCATCAAGTAAATGATGCAATCAGTTTTCATGATAAACACCTTTAATAAATGTGGCATTAAAAATCCAAGAAATATCAGCAGGAAAGTCAATCAGATAATTTATTTAAATAAATCTATGATAGGTCATAAGAAAATTGTGGCTAAGCTAAATCTTCTGTGGAGGAAATGTATCAGCCTAACTAAGTAATTTTCTTACAGTTTCATGTACCAAATGGAACTCACTTTTACTCTCTTTTGCGACTATGCCATTCTATTAATTTTTATCTTTTGTAAAATAGGTATTTTTTTATTTGCCTTAACAATGATAACAATGCAACTGTACATTAAAAGTAACTATGCCATTTTGTTACTTTAATGCAAAGTGGCACATAAATTAAAAGTTTTAAACTTTTAATATGAACAGAACTAGATTTCGAATGCCAATTATCTTAAATTCAAGAAATGTTTCCATTGTCTTTCTTTGCAATGCCCCATTTGCAGTTCCTCTGTTTGTTAAATTGAATTCCTAGATGTTTCTGTTTTGTCTTTAATATCGTATCTTTTTATTTTCAAGATATCTAATACTGGGATATGTTTTTAAAATGTAGACTGAAATATTCCATCATACTTCATAG
Source organism: Dasyprocta punctata (assembly GCA_004363535.1). Taxonomy (NCBI): domain Eukaryota; kingdom Metazoa; phylum Chordata; class Mammalia; order Rodentia; family Dasyproctidae; genus Dasyprocta; species Dasyprocta punctata. The sequence continues at coordinate 102,404 of RJWM01002234.1, read as the reverse complement.
TCAGTCCTGCACTTCATTGAAAAATAGCTCTAAAGTCTTAAACAAGGGCTTTATTTAGTGTTTTTAAAAAAGTGTCATAAGGAGTTAATAGGACACAGCTGTACTGGCTCTTTCTAATAAGCAGCTTCTGTCGCTTTGGTCACCACAGGTGTCTCTGTAACCTGCAAACTCTTATTACTAGTGTATCAAAGTTGTGGTACTTAACAGACTTCTTTAGTAAAACATAACAAAGCAATTACATGGCTGTTGATTGCCAGTCATAAAAAAGAACCCTCAAACACCGTTTTTCAAAAGAAACTACACTGCAATTTTTTGTCATTGTAAAATAAAAGGAACTAAGGAATTAAATGGAGGATAGAACAAAATAACAGCAGGTAGCCTGCTGAACTTAGCCACTACAGATGGTTTAGAAATAGTGTTTCCTTCTCCATCAAGTTGTGGATAAAAGAAAAGGAGGAGATTCCTTACTGCCAGTGAATGGCAAAAGATTTAGCCAAGTCTCCCGTCTATGTATTTTGCCTCATGAAAGACCTTCGATGCTGCATTTCTATCTGTTTTTGGCACTGCTTTCATCACCTTTAACTGAGTGTGAATAATAACCTGATTTAATTTAAACAAATACAGGTGCTAAAGGTTCTTTATTTATGTATAACAGGGAACATTTCCAAGGCAGAACGAAGTCATCATAGGAAATTTCCTAACCATTTGCTTAAAGAAATGAAGTATTAGATGAAGAAATTGCTTCAACATTCTTTTGCCTTACATTTAGAGGAAGAATCATCTTTCTATTTGGATTCAGACTGCATAAAACAAAGTCTGAATAATGATCAAAAATTCAGTGAGCCATAGAATAAGTAAAAGACAAATCAGATGATTTCTAATTGTTCTACAATTGCTTAAATTACATAAAATAGGATTCCTTGAAATGAATTAATTTAATCTCCCTGTTTATAAGCCAGTAGCCTGTGATTATGACTGTGTTAACACGCCCAAAGTAGCATCATGGGATGTTATGGCTACTTGTGTAATTATACACAATGAAAATATATTTCAGATGGGAAACTCGAATAGGCAAAATATGAAAGAATAACTCGCCACTCATAGATATTATGATTAATCAAGTAAAACTTACAGTGAAAGTAGGAAAGAGATTTTTTTTTCCTATTGAGAATATGGATGGATTGCTGACTGTGTGCTAAAGAATATGTGCAATAAAGCGACTACATCAATTAGCATATGCTAGAGTTAAGCTATTACCACATTGCTGGACTAATGCAAGATGTCTTGCCTTCTTCACTGATGTTATTAAAAAAATAAGCTCACTACTAGGATTGTATATTAATTTGCTTTGCCTTTTATGAACATCATAAAAACAATGATTTAAAAAAAACCCTACAATATATTAGAAATAAAGACTATACCTTACTGCAAAAAAGATGAACAAAATGATGTATTTTTGTTTTCAGGTGATTTCTGAATTTAAGAAGAGTGCTTTAAATGAAGGTACATTTTCACAATGGTAAATAACCACATGTGTTAGCTATAACACAGTAGCTTTTATCTAACAAAATATAATGGAAGAGAATTTAATGCTAAGGATGAAAAATGTTTATGATAATGAGAAGCCAAACACAATGATGACTTTTCAACTTTGTAAACAGAAGTTCAACTTTTAACAAAAGCATTACCTTGCTCTGTTGGCATCCTTTGTCAGATCCCAAGCCCAGGTTATAAAATTTTGACTCAGATAAGAAACAATGGATTCAGCACAAAGCATTTGTGAGCAGAACACGTTGGTTAGTACACTTTCATCGTGGTGGAGGTAGATAGCAAGAAGCTTTCTCTGAAAAGATGAGAAAACATGGATCAATTAAAATATTCACTAATGTAAGATTTCTTGAATTTTGTAAGGGCATAATCAGTGTATATGAACAGCAAAGACAAAAAAGTTAAACGCTATTCCCTAAGAACACTACACAGTTGCAGTTCTTAAAACATCTATTAGTAGGAATAAATCTTGCTTTCAAGAAGCTAGGATGGTTATAGCTAGTTTTATAGACATCCCATCCTGTATTTCTGTTAACATGTACAAGCCTATTTTGAACAGATATGATAATAGAATTGCATCTTCTTTAAAGTGGATTTACCATTTTTTACATTTAATGCAAGCTTTTGTGTTATGAAACACATTAGTTCTGCACTATTCAACTATACAGAGAAAAAAAATTACTCATTAAGACCGGATGGCCAAATCCCTTTTATATATTTTTAATGTTTTTAATCAGACACTGAATAGTCTGTTCTATTTGAAAGGAAATGTTATGAAATGAAGGTTTGGTTTAGTTCCACAGCTAATTTCCAAGTCCTTAACATGTTCTCATATTAGTCCTTATTTGTGAACATATAATATTTAATTGCCTTTTGAAAAGATAAAAGACTTATCAGTCCATGTGAATTCTTTATGTTTCAGAAAATGTCTAACACAGTTTCTCACATAGAAAATTCTGTTTTCCTTTTTTCTCATGGTGAAAATTTGCCTTTAAGAAATACATCTGTTCTCTTTAAAACTGACCTCTGTCATGGTTGGATATTCAATAAAATAACTGAAACAAAAAACTAAAATTGAACATGATAGTTTGCAGCACATTGGCTTTAGTGACAATAATGAGAGGACCTAAATCTTTGTTGATTAACTTCTTGCTGCTACCTTATAGGAGAGCTGAGTTTAGGAACAGCCACAACTATCAGGAAAAGGAAAGATAAAAATTTATGGTAAAACAACATACAAACCAATCTGTGAAGTTTTGTCAACGGAAAATTTGAAGGAAGCTTTAGGATCTTTCCCTTCATGTTAACTAAAGATGTAATGATAGTAAAAGAAAATTTACTATGTGGGATTTTAAACAAAAGACACTTATAGAGAAATATAAGGCTCACGCTAATGAAAGGCTTTAAGCTTAATATATAGAACTACCCTGATCAAGAATTCAAATTATAATAATAGAAAAGTAATCATTAAATAGATGACTAGAGCTGGGGATTTAGCTCAGTGGCACAAGTGCCTGCCTGGCAAGTGCAAGGTCGTGAGTTCGACACCTGGTACCACAAACAAACAAATAAATAAATAAATGAATAGAGGTAGAGAGGTAGGTTTGGATACCAAAAGCATCTATTATGATGGGACATGCTCTTAATTATTTCTGCAACTATTATGTACCTTAATCTCTGGAATAAACCGGTAAAACAGCACTCATTCTACTATGAGGATACTGACTTGTCCTAAATTCTACAGCTAATTTGTAAGAAGTATAACAGGGACTGGAACCTGGATTGTCTGAATCCAAGTCTAGTGTTCTTTCTCTGATATTACAGTGTTAGCAGGAAATCAACCACACTGCATTCAAGGCATGTGGAGCTTTCACACAACATGAAGACGCCAGACTGCAGACTGCTTCTAACATCAGTACTTTCTGAGCTTCAGACGCAGCACGTAATGGGAACAAGGACAGGACTCCTGTGTATAAATAGTTCATCTGATTCCACCCTGCTTCTGTGAGTTAATTCATTCATTCATTTATTCAACAAGCATTTGTTGAAATACTCATTGTGTCAGGCCCAGCAGGAAGCACAGGCGATAAAATAGTGAACAAGAAAGACTCAGGGTTCCTTCATCTATGTTGATGTCTGCAGATAACAGTAGTTGGGCTTCTAGGAAGTTAGTAATCAGATACATTGTTGGAGAGATACTTATCTTGTAAATTCAACTTATCCTTTAAGGCTCAAAGCAAATGCCTTTATGAAACCTTCCCTGATTCCCTCAGGCAGTTAAGAGCTTCCCTTCCAGGACCTCCAGCTCTTCCTATTAGTATTATAATTATTTACCAGTTTCCCCTCTAGACTAAGTCTCTCAAGGGCCAGGACTGGGCCTCTTTCTGTTTTCTTTGCATCCTTAAACTAGCAGAGGTTCCAGCCTGTTTCATGAAAGAAATGTGAATGCTGATATTAATTACAGTTCCCCACCTCCCCAGGTAAAAATGGCAATGACAATGTTTTGAAAATCAGTTTTAGTAAATGAATCAAGAATCTGTTGCTTTAGGGAAAGGATGGTGAACCTGGCAGCACTAACAAATTCAGAGCTCCTCTTTTTAGGAGCTCACTGGCTGAATAGACAGACGGATGTCAACCTCTAATTCTGCTTTATCGTATCTCAGCAACTACATTTAATGAGACACTGGGAACAAGAGAGCTGTCCACTTTTAAATCAGCATATTTCTAACCAAACAATAGCAATGGCTAAATCTTTTAAAATGCCTATGTCTCTCAAGAACACTGCAATAGAACATTTTAGACTTTGAGAAAGAGATTAGTGATTTACATCACTATCTGACTGATTTAATTTAAATGCTCTTCCAAACCAAACACACATGTGCTGAAGAGACTACTAAGAAACCCAACATGCAGAGTTCCCTATAAGTGCAGCCGACAGTGTTGACTGAAACTAAACTTGGAAATCCAGGGCACTAATGCACAATATCAAGCAATAAAACAGCATCTCTTTGGCAATATTTAATTTTAAAAAGAAGAAAGATGCAGGCGAAGATCAGGCACTGTCTGTTTTGGAGGATCAACCATTCTGCATTTCAAAGCATTGGTCCCTGCAATATCCAGGTTACTGTGCTAGAATCTCGACTATTATATCGCAGTTGTGAGAGGGAGGGCAAAGATGTGTTTACTCAGTGATTAGGCCCTTAGAATAAGCCTCTAGCTCCTAGAGAGACAGCTCACCACTTATTCATTTGGGCCAATTCACAAAGCCCAGGAAGATTAAACATCCATGCTGAGAAGACAAGCGAATGCAGACGGTGAAAAAGAAATAAAAATTCTTTAAAAACTCTGAGATGACTTCATTATTTTTCCACAAGGAAACTTTAGGAAAGTGTTTAGTTAGAGAAAAACCCACATTGACCTCTCTCTAAACCCTTAATCTTTCCTTTGTGGTGGCACTGCTTTGTGGTAAGCGACTGGCTCGCCTTGCCCCTCTTTTCACTGGAAGCTGAGAGAAAAAAGCCTCTGGAGAAACAGTTTTCGTTCCAGGGACACAAACCCCTGACACTGTTAAACATGAGATGCCAGGAAAACACACTTAAAAAAATTCCCACTTTAAGCTCTAAACTGAATGTGAGTGAGAAAGAAGATGATAAACAGTATCAGAAGAGGATCTTTAGGATGGCTGTACTCCCATAGTAGCCTTCAGAAGGGAAACCTAAAATAATCTGGCCTCTGTGACATAATAAGATTTCAACAAAAATGTTTTCTTCTATTATAATAAAGTAATCAAAATATAAAGACAATGATATGCAAATATCACTAAATTTGGACTATAAAAATCTGATTAAGTTATAGGCACAGGTTAAATGGGCTCCACTCAGATCTCTGACTGTCTTATTGAGTTCAGTTAAGCACAGGCCAAAATAGTAACTAAGTTCAGCATATCAACCAGATTGGGAGAGTTGAAACAGCAAAGTAATCAGAAAACTGCTACTGTAAACAAAGGGCACCCAGTACAAAGAAAAAAACATTACAAAAATGTTTTGGTTTCCATCACTATAACCAGTTTTTTCTTTGACCCATTAACAATTCTAGTTCAATAACATTTACTGAGTGTCATGTGTTAGGCACTGAAAATATAAAAATGAATAAGAAAGTTTCTTTGCTCTTAAAGAATATTGGGGTGGGTATGTGGGGAAGCAAACATACAATTGCAGCACTGTATAACAAGTTATCCTACTGGGACATTAAAAAGATTCTATTTTATTTGTCCTTTCTATTTTGGCAAAAAGAGTTATGTCTGGTAGACCACAAAGGCAAGCAACCCAGCTTCATTATTCTCAGACTCCCTCTCTGTAATGTAGGTGTTAGTAACACAGTGTAACTATGAAAGAAAATCTCCAAGCTTTAAAGTAATAGACAACTCTGTTCTAAACCCAGTTCTGACACCAAACAGTTGTGTGTCCATGGGGCAAGACGGTGTGTAAAGTGTATAGACAAAACAAGTAACCTATTTACAAGGTCAGTCCCACAGTAAGTATACTGAATAACAGGTAGCTGTTAGGATGAAGAATTAGAACTATCTGTGGAAAATAAAGGGTTTTCACAGCAATTCCAAGACAAATGATAGACATGAAAATGTATTAAAGAGTAAGCAGCTCCTTCATTTTCTCTACTGGCAATAGTATCTGGGATACTTATTGTGCTTGCAGTGCCTTACTAATCTTTACATTCAAATACAGAAGGTAAGGTACTAAACTGACGCCCAGCTGTGAGCTGTGTGACTTGGCCTTGAGTTATGGTATTTAAACACTCTGTATCACATAATCATAGAATATCAGAACAGGAAGAAAGAAGCTGTGCCTCAAAATAAGCCAGGCACAGAGCAGACATTCAGGAAGTATTTGCTGATGGACTGAAAGGAAGAGTTTCTTTTTGAGCACCAGAACATCCATCATTTTTGTATTCAATGATTTTAAAATTGATATGACAGTTTCTTTAAATGGCAGTTCACAGTTTTTTTCAGTGTAAGAAATACAGTATAAAATAATTTCCTTTGTGCAATTTGGGGCCTGATTTTACTTTTCTCCTTCCCATTTGATCCTTTTTCTTCTTATCATCACCATAATAATCAAAATTGTTACTACTGTTATTCTTTTGTTTTGGTTTTAAATTTGGTGATGGTTTATCGAAATAACTGATACAATGAAAAAAGCAAACACAATTTTCTTTATCGAGATTTAGCAATTATTAACATTTTGTCACATCTACTTTATCATTTTTTTTATACTTTTTTCCCTGAAACATCTGAAAGGTATAGACATCTAACATTTCCACCATAAATACTTCAGTGTCAGTTTCCTTCTAACAGTACCTTTCCATCTATAATCATTATGTCTTTATCATATTCAAGGCATTTACTATTGCTACAAAAACATTATCTAATGTAGAATCCATATTCAAATTTCCCCCATACCATCCCCCAAATGATTTTTGTAGCTGTTTTTTTATTGTTTTCAATTGAACATCTAATTTGGATAGTTCTATATACACTGCCCACTTCCACAATGCTATTCATATAGATGTTCATAGGTCCAATGTAGCATCCAACCATGATTCTCAGTAAGTGCAAGGTAAGAACGAAGTGAGAGGAGCATGAAGCCATATAGATTCAAATTTCTGCTTTGGCACCTCCCAGATGTACAGACCTTAGGAAAATCACTTCACCTTTCTGTGCTTGGGTGCCATACAAAGGTGGAGATCAAAGTTCAACACTACACAGATGGGAAAGGTGGGGAGGTAAGGCTAGCAAATAGTGGTCATGAGTTCTATAATAGAGATGATTCAACGTTCTAGTCAGAAATATCAGATGGGCTGACGTTTGCATCACTTCATTGTAAAGGTGATACTTGAACTGAATTTTAAAAGGAGGACAGAGCAATTGACTTCTCTGAGTTAATTTTAAATTTAGGTGATAATAATACAGGAGACCATAACTCCCAACCTGCTAGATGTCAGATTTGCTGAATTTGTGTTCCCTGAAATAGAAGAATGAATTCCAAGGAACAGTGGAAGTGAAGATTTATTCAGAGATAGCTCCTGAGAGACAGGGAGTATCATGGAATTGCGTTGCCACTGAGGCCCTTAGTCTAAGAATGTTTTATAGAGCAAAATCACAAGATGGGTACAAAATCACAAGGTGAGTACAACGTGGGTCAAACTATAATCAACCAATAAGATTACAAGTAGGGCCGCTTTGCCAATGTTGATCTAATAGGGAAGCAGGTCACATAGCAAGGGTACACGGAAAAAAGGCACATTTGGCAAGGGATGGGTCTGCATGCACTGGTCACTCACTTGGGGGACTGCTGTTCATCTGGACTTTGCTGCACCAGGTAATACCAATTATAGTATAATCTCAAGCTATTGCTTATCCCTTGGGGCAGTGTGTAGCCTGGTCATTATGTCTTTATCTTGAGGCCTTGCCTTCCACAAATGCAGAAGCACCATCAGCCGCAGTTGTGATGTTTTCATCTTCTGCACTGACTCCCTCAAGGGCCTACTGTCTGACTGTCTATTCATTTATATCTAACTTAGCTGCCTATCATAAAGCAGAGTGGAAAAGCAAAAAAGTTTGGAGGTCCACTTTGGCAGTGAGGCACAATCTGTCCAAAGAATTCAAAAATTTTTAAAGAACAAACATATGTAGGTTTTATGGTGAAAGGAAACACAACATTTTGCCTTGTTTGGTTCCCAAAGATGATTTTGAGAACAGACAGCAATTTGAATGGGAGAAGGCCCAAAAGGAAATAGCCAGCTACTAAGGATGAGGATGCCTGTTTCCTCTCATTTCCTGAAGCAGATGCTGGAATAGCATTCGGAAATCCTGAGAACACAAACGTCTTTGAATTTCCCATAGTGAAAAATGTCACATAAAAGTTAGAGGGTTTAATAAGAAAAAGTCTAAAGTAAAATCAAACTGTCTTCCTAAAAAGAGATGATAACGTTCAAGATATATCTTTTTTTTTTTCTTTTTTTTTTTGGTACTGGGGCTCAAACTCACGACCTCACACTTGCCAGGCAGGTGCTTGTGCCACTGAGCTATATCCCCGGCTCCCAAGATATATCCTGATCGGTTTTTATTGCTGAGATCATAATAATATTCAGGTCATAAACTATCTTTGAGGAAGGCCAACATGTGATAAAGTTTTTTTGAATAAGGAAATTATAAGCTGAGATGACTAGCTTTTGCAGCAAACTGTAGAAAAATAATTATGCTTTTAGAAGAGGCTAAGACAGGGAGTGAGGAGGCAAGGAAATAGCCATTTTCAACCCACATCGAAGAATTTATCGCATTGATTTTTCAGGTGAACACTGAGAAACAAACAGTATGGAAGACTAGAAAAGCCGCCTCTTAAAAGTGCAGCAGCCAGGCGTGGTGGCCCACGCCTTTAATCCCAGCACTCAGGAGGCTGAGGTAGGAGGAGCCTTGTGAGTTCCAGGCTGGCTTGGGCTACAACGCGAGCGCAAGGCCGGCCTGAGCTACAACAGTGCGACCTTGCCTCAAAAAACTAGGGCCAGGAGTTTGGCTCAGTGACTTAAGCGCCTGTCTGGCAGGCGCGAGGTTGTGAGTTCAATCCCCGGTGCCAGAAAACAACAACAAAAAAAAGTGCAGCAAACAGGCTGGAGATGTAGCTCAGTGCTTAGGTAACCATGCCTAAGGCCTGGAATTTGATCCCTAGTACCATTACCAAAAAATAAATTAATTAACTAATAAAGTGCAGGAAGGATGGTTTCTGAAACTTTATTATTCTCCTCTGGGAGGGACAGATAACACATCAGACCTGTCAAGCAGGCAGAACAGCGAGTGTGTATGTGAGGTGCACAGTTTGAAAGGCAACAATAAATGAGCACTCTTCTCCTCAACCTTTAGGCCACTGAGCAAGGGAAAAAGAATTCATAGTTCTTTCCACATTCTAAGGAATGAGGGAGCCACTGCAATAAAGAACTGAAGATAAATTAATTTCTCATTAAAATGTGCCAATAATGCCTTCTTTGAGCCATTATTTTAATAGTTATTATTATTTTTAAAATTAAGTTTATTGTTACAATTTAGATATATACAAGCATCACATTCATCACAGGGAATTTGTACCTATACATGATATATCCTGTTGCCTCTTTGTTTGATTTTAATTTTTATGCTATAAACAAATAAAATTTCAACTCATGTTTAATAGGCTAACTATAAGAAATCCATAGTCATATATAAAAGTGACAGTCTATGGAACTGTATCATTAACCTGTTAAAATAAGAAAAGATAGGCATTAACAGATTCGTTTTAGTGGAAAGATCTCACAGTCTCCCAGTGGGCCCTGAATCATACTTTAGTAGATCATAATTACCTTTCACCTGAGGCAAATTACCAGACTGGTCATCAAGAAAGCACTACACTGTACATCTGGTTAGTGAGAAGGCAGAAGACCTATCCACAGAAGGCCAAGTAGGAACCATGGCTGGAGGAACACAAAAGAAGGCATGGAAGCTGTTGCTTGGGGTGATGCTAGTCTTGTGTTTATGCAAAAGAGAAGAAACAACCTCCACTGAAAACATGCAGTCCAGGCCATTGGAATGTACAGAAGATGGACTACAAGGTTTAGAACAGCGTAACCACATCTGCCTGGATGCCAAATGTACATACATTTGACTTTCAACAGAGACTGAAGTCATGGTAAGTGGTTTGTCTAGGTTTTTTATTGTTTAAGTTTTTGTCCTCTATCTACTTACTTATCCATCTACACATGCAATTTTTAAAACACAAATACAGACAAACAGTACACATTATTATACAAGTTGCTTTTTTCATGTGATATACCTTGAACATCACTCTGCATCAACATATACAAAGTAGCTTTATTCTTTTCACTGGTCCTATGATATTCCATTATACAAATATATCATTATTTATGTAATCAGCATTTTATTGAAGGGTACTTATCATATTTCCAATTTTTAACTACTTAATACTGTAAATTATCTCATTTCTCATTTGTACAAGCACATATGTAGAAACATTTTGCTATTATGACAAATGAAAAATGATGTATTGGTTTAGTTTATATTATGAATACATGCAGATCTTTTCATCTTTTATCGGTCATTTTTGTTTCCTTTTCTGTGAAATACCTTTTTATATTGTTTGCCCATACAATGGTTATCTTTTCCACACTGACTTTTTTGGAGCTCTTCATAAGTATATATTCACAGAAATTAGTTCTTTGTGGTATATGAATATTTGATACTATTCTTTTTAAAATTTTGTTAAGCACTCCAAGAAGGCAGGGAGAAACAGGATACTAGAAAATACATGTGTCCATAAAGATACACAGAAGTGAACATGTTATAAAATCTAGAGCCAAAAAGTTTGTAAACTACATTGTGCTATTCCTGTACCATGGCTTTTGAATCATTGCCTGACATTCTATAGCTACACATATATATCAGTCTGCCACTAACTTTTCTGAATCCATCATTCCTGGACTTCTGTGATAAGCCTTTCCTCTGCCACTTCTCTCTTCTAGTCCTACCTCCTGTTCCTTTCTTACATGTACTATATATGCCAATTAAACAGGGCTATATATTTCTCTCTACATACAGATAAAGGGATTCTATTATTCTACTATTAAGAATTCATTACCCCCAGCTAGGTTCAATACCAAGGTATTTTTAGCCCAATTTCAGAAAAAACAAACCTAAGGCTTATATAACTAGTCAGTATCAGCGCCTACTTTCAAATCCAAGTCTTCAAGTCTGCCTTATTTATTCAATATCAATCTAGTGTAAACAAACAATCTCAAATATGTTTTCTAGACACTTCAAGGATGTTTATATATACAGTATTAAATTCTTATTAAACATTACAAAATATTACATTCCCAAGTCTCAACTGAAGCCCAGAGAAGTTGAGTAACCTGGTTAATGGCACACACCTATTAGTAATAACTTGTAAATGGCAAGGACCCCAAATTCAAACCCGATTAATTCTGACTAGTACTCTTTCTATTATACCTTTTATTTTTATGTGAAAATGTTTGGAGATGGAACAGATTTCTTGAAATTACATGTGAAATACCTAGAAGTCTAATTTAACTTTTCATCCTTTAAAACTAGTTAATATGAATAAAAAATACTTTCTAGAATCATGGAGAGTCTTTTGTGAGAAATGGATATAAATATGGATAAAGTCCTTGGATGGAAATCAGTCTTACACTTGGTAGTTTAATAAATTGTACTAATACTGTTTTTTTAAAATATGGTTTAAAAAGATGATGAATAGCAGTAAACTAGGGAGAAAGTTTTACGTGGCAGCATATTTTAAAACTAATAAATCTTTGACTAATTTAAAAATAATTTTAACGTGGACACTAAAGAGTTTTACCACGTTAATTAGGAAGACCTGGTAACTAACTTGGACAGTCAATCAGTAGCACATTCTAAGTGGTACTAACAACATACTCTTTGGTGGAAACACTTATAGTCATATATTTAGTATGTTTGTATTTTTACAAAATATATGACTTTTATTCCAGGTGTGGTGGCACATGCCTATAATTCCAGCACTCAGGAGGCAGAGGAAGAAGAACTGCTGTGAGTTCAAGGTCAGCCTGGACTACATAGCAAGACCCCGTCTTGAAAAACAAAACTAATTATGTATATCAGCTTTTTGAATGACATATTTACTTGTAGAGTTTTTTAAAAATAGCTTTAAAAAGTAACACACTTAATACTGGTTATTTTCAGGTTTGGAATTAACTATGTGGTGACTCATTTTCCTCTTGAAATGTATCTGCATTATTTTCATTTAAACAAGTGTTATTTGTACAATGAAGGTATATTTTTCAAAAAAATATTAGATTGCAGGTCCTGTCTTATACATGTGCAAAAATCTGTACTTTTAAATTGAAACTGAAAAGATAACAAGATGAGCAGACTGGGCATATTCTCCAAAGCTCAAAGTTAATTTTTTTGGTTTTCTGAATGATGCAGTGCTAAAAACTAACCAAGTGCAATGTGGCCTCAGATCTGTGTAGAACTTACTTTTCTTAAATGATATCACATTTAGATTTCATTCAACCTGAGGCAGTAGAAATAGCACTATTTTAAAGAGGCTGATTTTAAAATATATATATAATAAAACTTGATAAATAACAAGCACTGTCAAAGTAAAGCACATATTATAGTAATGGGAATCCTCTCGGAGTTCTCAAAATTTCTTCCTGGAGCTGTTCTTAGAGCTAGTTCATAAATTAAATGAAAAAACTAGTTTTGTTATTTACACACATTTCTCAAATTTGTCCAAAACTGCTCAGAGGCACCTCCTGTCATAGCCATGGGGCTAGATGAATTTATGGACAGCATTTCATTTAATCCATAAAACAACTATGTGAAGTAGATGTTACTATCTCCTTCCTTTTTGTTTTTCCCCACATTAGATACAGGCTCTTTACTTGTTTGGGGACACAGAACTACTACGCAGAAAGTAGGGATTGGACACTAGCTTCCTTATAATATTTTGATAAAGCATTGTGTCTAAAGTTCAGATATAAGAATTGTAACAGGATTACTAATATCAAAGCCCAGTCTCCCAAGTGATGTCTGGGAAAGAAACAATCCTTCACATGGCAGATAAGTTCCAGCACTGGGAATTTTACTACTGTTTATTTTTAGTTATGACAAATGTCTAATCATTGTCTGCGGTAGGCATGACAGGTAGGGACACTATCAGGAGAAAAAGAATCTTCTCTGAGAAATTAAAAGAATCATGGTATGGGCCCATGGTAACTCTTTTGCAAACCTCATTAAGGAGAATAACCATCAGCTGTCACTTAGCCAAAGAGAAAATATAAGCATCATTTAAAAATATCTTTTAAATGCCCACAAACACAGAATATCACAGTCCTTTTCACACCTTGTCCCTCATTGATCTTCTCAGACTCATCCCTTGCAATGCAAATCTCATTTTTTGTTACAGAAACCACCAAACTGGTTGCATTTCCTTCTGCTTAGAATTGTTATTTGCCTAAATATTTTTATCATTTGAGATTCAGGTCAAAGGTACCTCCTCCAGAAATATTTCCTATGAACTTTTTTCCTGTAACATAAAATATTATATGAATTTGTAAATATTGTTTTATCTTTCCCACTAGACTGACTTTATGAAAGGCAGAAAATCTGTCTCAAATCCTTACTGGGTATGTGATAAATATTAATAGCCCTCAATTAAATGAGCATCTTTCATAGCTAAGAACAAGAAAAAAAGTCATAAAGCTGATCAACATGTTACCAGCTGTCAAAATTGTGTCATAACACATTTAAACACAAGAATTTAGAATACCAGCTTTGCTGAAGTTGGAACTCTTAGACAGCACTGTGAATTCCTCAAGAAAAAGGGAGAAAGAACTATGAATGTTTTCACCAAGAAGGACTCTCAAATGAAATGAGTGTGAAGCAGTTTTCATTAAGATGGATTGAATGTGGCATCGTGAGAAACACTTTATCAAATGTAGTGTTTTACTTAGTGATTAACTATATACCAGTTGATGAAGCTCCCCAAATCCTTTGTAATCCCACCACTCCAATAAACATTTAATGAGTATATAAGTTCAAAAAGCCTAGCGAGGATTTAAACCTTCAATCTTGTTTTTATTTACTCTTGGAACTCAATTTCTCACTTCCAGTGAAGAAAGCTGGTGCTTGAGGCTCATCTGTTGCCCTGGTAAAATTAATGTGCCTCCCACAGTTTAAATTAAACATGTGACATTTAAGACGAAAGAAACTTTGCAAGAGTGCCACAGTATCAGTCATACTTACCTTGAAATGCTTGAACATTAACGAATTGTTTCCTTAAAAAATGATTCATCAAGAAAATTTAAAAAATAATATTGAAAAAGATTTATCTTAATTCTCAAAGGTGAACTCTGAAAAGCAGACAGGAAGTTTGACAACTGAATCCTGCAGGACAGTAGGCAGGAGTGAAAACTAAAGTGTGAGAGTACAGTGTAAACCCTACTTGTTTTGGAACATGTAAGTTCTCATTTGTACTCTACTACTTGTTATTGGTGCATCTTTGAATAAGTTATGTAATTTTCTGAGTTTTCTCATCCCTCTAATGGGAATGCAGATACTAACTGTTCCTATCTCACTAATTTGCTGTAGGATTAAAATGAGATATATACAGGAAAAAAGTTTTATATGTGATACAGCATTCTATAAATCTGAAGCAGTGTTCCTATTACAATATTGTATTTACACAACTGAAAAGAGGTGTGTATAATTTGCTGATGACTGTAATGAATGTGGCAGCTTAGATTTAATTTTATATAGTTTACTCATAATGAAATTAAGCTTTAAGTGTAGAGACATGAAATAAACTATGCATAAGTTGTTGATCCATAACTTGGAAAACGGAAACAGGGAATGAGAAAAAAAATGTCTTGACTAAGGGGACAAAGATAAAGACATTTTAGCAGTCCAAAGAGGTCAGGGTATTTTATGAATCTACTATGAAGCAAGATATTTAGTTACATGAACCAATGATTTCATTTGCTAAAACACCTACACACTAATAAAACGCAATAAATTGTTTCATTAGAAATATCCAGGAGTTAATAAACAAGAGCTTATGTTCCTTGGGGGATTAACAGTCTGAACAAATCTAAGTGTGAACGTAATGTATAAGATACTTAGGCAAAAGTTCCTTTGTCTGTAATATACTGTATATTTAAGTGTCTACATTTAAAGCTGTACTGTGTAAAGTATACATAGTATATCTTACAGACACTTTTGAAAGGGTTTAAAAAATATCTATGCCTATTTTGGGAGTTTAAAGCTATGAAAATCCCTGACATTTTCTGTTTACCTCAACTGCTTAGCTATTCTGCTACAAAGCAGAGGCAGATATATCCAAATACGCTCTTATTGAGTAATAATTGGAAAAAATTGATGATTTAAAATATATAACTAGGTACTTTTTTGATGTTTATATTTTGGATGTTTATGTCCTATAATAAGTAATTATTTAAAAACAGTAGCATGCCCATACAATAGAAGATTCCATAACCATTAAACTCCCATTTTACTATAGCATTCAACCTTTCAAAACATTCTTACAAAGTTTTTTTTACCTAAATCTAACGAAACATTTAGAAAAAACATGTTTTTCAGGAAAATACAGAAACTGAAGAAAAGATAAATAATATCATGAAGAAACAATCAGACAAATCCAGAATTTGGAACAATCTACAAATTATTTGGCTTAATTTCTACTTTCCATTTTTTCTATTTATTTAAGAGAAAAAAAAGACACAGAAAAGAGAAAATAAAAGCAAGAGACAAACAACAAACCCCAAACAATAACAGTATAGGTTTACCAAACAAGATGATACAAATTTAACAAAGGTTGTAATATTGCATATTGTTACCTTCAATTGGGTTGCTAGGATTACCAGATATAGACATGTAGAATTGATCTAATCATGAGTATTAACTGTTCCATTCCAAGAACTAATACAATTAGTAGTATACTCATTTTAGCTATCTTATGTATATATATACAAATTTACATCTTTTTCCTTTTCCTTTATTTCCTCCTTTCTACTATCCCAGTCACATTTTCTCTTTGAGCAGTTTCTTACCCTTACATGTATTTATTGTAGATTTTGGATCATATTTACTCTCAGTTTCTTACACTAGGGGGACAATATGGTATTTACACATGTGAGTTTGATTTATTTCACTTATGGGTATGGTCTCAAGTCACATCCATTTATTTATAAAAGCCTTGATGCAATCTGTTTTTAGCTGAGTAGTACTCCATTGTATAAAAATACCACATCTTTTTTTATCCATTCCTTGATTGATGGGCACTTGGTTGTTTCTAAGATTTGGCTATTACAAATTGTGCTGCTATAAACATGGGTGCACAGATATCATTGTGGTATGATGTTTTCAGTTCTTCTGGGAAAATGCTCAGACATGGGATAGGTGGGTCAAATGGAACCTCTAATCCTGGCTTTTTGAGGAACCTCCACACTGATTCCCACAGTGGTTGCACCAGCCTACACTCCCACTAGCAGTGGAGAAGAGTTCCTTTTTCCCCACAGCCCCGCCAGCATTTGTTATTGGTTAATTTCTTGATCTTGGCCATTCTTTCTGGAGTGAGATGAAATCTCAGTGTTGTTTTAATCTGCATTTCTTGAATGACCAGTGATATTGAACATTTCTTCATATATTTATTTGACATTTGTATTTCTTCATCTGAGAAGTGTGTACTGATCTCAAATGTCCATTTTTGGATTGGATCCTTAAATTTTAGGGGCCCGTTTTTTTTTTTTTTTCTTTGTATGTTCTAGATACAAGTTCCTTGTCTGAGGGACAGATGGCCAAGATATTTTCCCAATTCATCAGTTTTCTTTTCATTCTGTTGGAGATTTCTTTTGACATGCAAAAACTTTTTAATAAGATGAGATCCCACTTGTTGATTCTGGGAAGTATTTTCTGTACAGTCTGATTTTTGTTCATGAACTCTCTGCCTATCCCTGTGTCGTCAAGATTTCTACCTACTTTGTCTTCCAGCAGATGCAGTGTTTCTGTTTTAATATTTAGATCTTTGATCCATTTTGACTTTAGGTTAGTGCATGGTGATAGACATGGGTCTAGTTTTAGTTTCTGGCATATGGAAAGCCAGGTTTTCCAGTACCACTTACTAAAGAGGCTATCTTTCAGTGAACATATTTGGCCCCTTTGTTGAAGATGAGGTAGCTTAGTGTGTTTGTAGTTGTGACTATCTTCTAATCTATTCCATTGATCTTCAGGTCTGTTTTTATTCCAGTACCAGGCTGATCTTATTAACTTTGAGGTACTATTTCAAGTCAGGGATTGTAATGCCTCCTATGTTGCCTTTGTTGCCAAGAATCGCCTTTGCTTTTCTAGGCCTCTTCTGGTTCCACATGAATTTTATGAACAATTTCTCTAGATCTCCGAGGTATACAAATGGTATTTTGATTGGAATTGCATTGAATCTGTATAACAATTTTGGGAGAATGGTCATTTTCACAATGTTTGTTCTTCCTATCCATGAACAAGGACTGTCTTTCCATTTTTTGAAATCCTCTTCAATTTCCTTTTTCAGAGTAATGTAATTTTCAATGTATAGATCTTTTACTTCCTTTGTTAGATTGATTCCTAAGTATTTCACTTTTTGGACGCTACAGTGAAGGGTGTGGTTTCCCTTATTTCTCTCTCAGTGAGTTTGTTGTTTGTGTACAAGAATGCTATTGATTTTTGAGTGTTGACCTTGTATCCAGCTACATTACGGAATTTGGTTATTACATCTAGAAGTCTTTCAAGGAGTTTTGGGGTCATCTGTGTAGAGTATCACATCATCTGCAAATAATGATAATTCAACTTCTTCCTTTCCTATCCTTATTCCTTTTATTTCTCTCTCTTATTTAATTGTTCTGGCTAATGTTCCCAGAACTATATTGAATAGGAGTGGTGATAATGGACATCCTTGTCTTGTTCCTGATTTTAGGTTGAAAGTTTCCAGTTTTTTTGTTTTTTTAAAGTTTCCAGTTTTTATCCATTTAGTAAGTAAGATGCTGGCTGTTGGTTTATGATATATAGCTTTAATCAGACTGAGGTACTTCGACTATCTATTCTGATTTTCTGTAGGGTTTTTATCATTAACGAATGTTGGATTTTGTTGAAAGCCTTTTCTGAATCTCTTGAGATGATCACGTGATTCCTGTCTTTGTTTTGTTGATATGGTGTATTATGTTTAATGATTTGTGTATGCTGAACCACCCCTGCATTCCTAGGATGAATCCCACTTGAGCATGATGTATAATCCACTTGACTTGTTACATTCCATTTAACAGTAGTTTATTGAGGAATTTTGCATGTATGTTCATTAGGGAGACTGGCCTGTAATTCTCTTTTTTGGTTGGGTCTTTCTCTTGTTTTGGTATTAGCATAGTACTTGCTTCCAGGAATGAGTTAGGGAGACTTGCTTCCCTTTCAATTTCCTTCAACAGTTTGAGGAGTGTTGGCATAAGTCTTCCCTAAATTTCTTGTAGAATTCAGCAGTGAATCAATCCATCAGGACCTGGGCTTTTCTTTGTTGGTAAGTTATAAATTACATTTTCAATTTCATTAACTGAAATTGGGTTATTCAGCAGTTTTACATCTTCTTGATCCAGCTTTGGTAATTCGTTACCAGGAATTTGTTCATTTCTTCTGTGTTATCAAACCTATGAGAGTAAAGGTTTTCAAAGTAGGTATTGAAATCTTCTGTATTTCCACAGGGTCTGAAGTGATTTCACCCTTTTCATTTCTTAGTGCTGGGCTTTGAGTCTTTTCTTTACTTTTATTGGTAAAGTTGGTTAGAGGTTTATCAATTTTACTTATTCTTTCAAAGAACCAACTCTTTGTTTCGTTAATTTTTTGTATTGTTTTCTTAGTTTCAATTGCATGAATTTCTGCTCTGATCTTTATAATTTCCTCCCTTCTTTGGGCTTTGGGCTTGACTTGCTCCTCTTTTTCTAGAAGTTTGAGGTGCAGCATTAGGTTGTTTATTTGTGTTCATTCCATTTTCCTGATGTGGGAGTTTGCCATTATAAATTTCCCTCAGAGTACTGCTTTCATTGTGTCCCACAGATTTCTGTAAGTTGTATTTGCATTTTCATTGGATTGTAGATACTGTTTAATTTCTTCTTTAATTTATTCTGTGACTCATTGGTTGTTTAGGAGAGTATTATTTAATTCCCATGTGTTTATGGGATTCTTGTGGGTTTTTGTGTCATTAATTTCCAATTTTATTGCGCTATAATCAGATAATATGCATGGAATTATTTCAATTCCTTTGCATTTACTTCAGCATGTTCTGTGGGCTAGTATTTGGTCTACTTTTGAGAATGACCCATATGCAGCTGAGAAGAATCTGTATTCTGATATTGCTGGGTGGAACACTCGGTACACATCCACTAGCTCCATTTGTTCACAAGTTTGATTCAGTGCTGTTATTTCTTTGCTGATTTTTTGTTTGGTTGATCTGTCTCTTTGTGACAATGGGGTGTTTAGGTCCCCTGTTATAACTGTATTATTGCTTATTTGATTTTTCATGTCTATTAAGATTTGTCTAACATAGGTGCTCGATTGTAACCTCTTCCTCTTGAGGTTTTCCCCTAGCAAGTATGTACTGAGCTTCTTTATCTCTTTTGATCATTCTTGGTTTGAAGTTCACATTGCCTGCAAACAGAATAGCTACCCCTGCTTTTTTCTGGGATCCTGTCACATGGAGTATTGTTTTCTATCCTTTGACTTTTGCTCTATGAATTTCCTTTTGAGTTAAATGTGTTTCTTTTACACAGCATATTGTTGAAGTTTGTTTCTTAATCCACTCTGCCAGTCTGTTTCTTTTCATTGGTGAGTTGAGACCATTTACAGTGATGGATGTAACTGATGTGTTCTGACTTATCCCTGTCATGTTATCTTTTTGTTGTTGGTTTTCTACTTTTCCTGTTTAATTGTTTGCCTTGCTTAGTGGTTTCCTTCTGCTGTTGTTCTTGGAATTGTAGTTATGTTTGTCTCTTTCTAGAGTATCTTTCAGTACCCTTTGTAGTGTTGGTTTTGGGGTCATGAATTTCCTCAGTTGTTCTTTGTCGTGGAAGTATGTTATTTCTCCATCAATTTTCAAAGATAGTTTTGCAGAGTTTATCAGTCTGGGTTGAAAGTTGTTTTCTTTCAGGGCTTGAAATACTTCACTGCAAGCTCTTCTTGACTTGAAGGTTTGTGTTGAGAAGTCTGTAGAAATTCTGATAGGCTTTCCTTTGTAGGTGATTTGCTTCTTTTCTCTGACAGATTTTTGTAGTCTCTTCTTGTGCTGCATTTCTGAGGTCCTAATTATTATATGTCTGGGTGAAGATTTGTTTTGGCTATGGCTAATTGGGGTTTTATATGCCTCACTTATCTGTATATCAGATTCTTTTCTCATGTTTTGAAAATTTTCTGTATTGTTTCTGTAAAGTCTTCATATGTCATTTGTGTTGACCCCTGCCTTTTCGTTGACACTTAGCAGTCTAACATTGTTTCTCTTTGCATCATCTTGCAGCTGATGAATTGTTGTCTCCTAGTACCTTGTTACATTTAAGAAATCTTTTCTTTCATGATCATAAACTTCCACCCTGTCTTCAAGGTCTGAGAGTCTATCTTCAGCTTCATTCAAGTAATTTTGCCAGCTTTCAATGGAATTTTTAATTTCCTGAATATCCCTTTGAATCTGTTTTATGCATTCTAATTCTGTCTTATATTGCTCATTCAAGGTTTCCATCATTTTCTATGTTCCTCTATATTTTTATCTAGATCTTCTTTAGATACAATCAACATTTCTTCCATAATGTTGTCATTTCTTGTTTTTACCTGAGAGATTATTTCTGATCTAATTTCCTGTATGGCTTCATGGAGTTGTTTCTTTACTTCAGTTGCTATCATTCTGGAAAGTTCAGTTGTGATTTCCAGTGTCTTCCATTTCAATGTCTCCTGGGTTTTTTCTCAGCGGGCTGGAGGACTGAGACTGTATCTTGTTCTTTTGTCATTTTCCTCTTGGGCCTGAGCGACTAGATAGGCACCCTCCCAATGAATTGTACTGGAATGTTGCACTGTGCAGAGCTTCAGTCCTCCAAAAGCCCCATGCCTAGCTAGGGTGCACCCCTGAACTATGGTGCCGGAGTCTTGTGTTCTGTGACCTGTGAGGTTGGCTGGGTGTTTCCCTGATGAATTGCACTGGGTTGTAATAGGATGTTGGGTGGGAAGAGCTTGGATCCTCCATGCAGCTAGCAAGGATGCACCTCTGGATGTGTGGCACCAGGGCCTTGAGCCTGGCTGGGTGGAATTCTGAACCATCAGGACCCAGGCAGCTAGCTGAGATGTGACGCTGGAGTGTGGTGCCAGCAGAGCCTTATGCCTGGCTGGGAGGAGTACAGAGCCTCTGGACCATGTGGCTACCCTGGGCGCACCACTGGTGCCGGGACCTTGCTCCTGGCTGGGCAGAGTCCAGGCCCCACGTGGCTAGCTGGGACGCACCCCTGAACTATGGTGCTGGGGCCTTTTGCTCTGATGGGCAGAGCTCAAATTCTCCAGGACCCATTGGCTAGACTGGTTGCTCCCTGATGGGTGGCTCTGGAACTCTGGGCAGGGCTGGCCTTGGTACCTCTGTGACCTGTGAGGGTGGCTTGGCATTCCTGATGGATGTCGCTGGGATGCTGGGCTGGGCAGAGCTTGGATCCTCCATGCAGCTAGCAAGGACGCACCCCTGGAGTGTTACTCTAGGGCCTTGTGCCTGGCTGAGTGGAGTTCAGAACCTCCAGGACCCAGGCAGCTAGCTGGGATGTGCCCACAGAGTGTGGTGCTGCTGGGGTCTTGCACCTGGCTGAGAGGGGTTCAGAGGCTTTGGACTGTGTGGTTAGCCTGGGAGCCTATCTGCCTTAATTTCTTCACAAAGCAAATGTCATGGAAAAAAAGAAGAAACAGTTCTTTCTCAAAAGATATTTAAGAAATCTAATTCTTAAATATATTTTGTGTTCCTTGAACAGACTGTGGTAACAAAATAAAACAGCTAAAAAGTCATTTTGGGTCAAGTGATAAAATTTAAAAATGCACTGAGTATTAAATAATGGGAGGGTATTATTATTAATTTTATTTCACATGATATTAGTATTGTTATGAAGTAGGAGAATATCAATATTGCTGCAAAATGTATGGTGAAGTTTTCAGGGGTAGAGTAAGACATTTATTATTTCTAGTGGTACCTTGGTAAACAAACTGTTTTGGCTGGAAAGGTTAATGAGTCAAAGGGCAGTCAACACTGAGAAGTTATAGTTTGTGAGGCAAGTACCAAACATGAATTAGGACCACAGTTTTTCTTCAAAATGTACCAAATTTCATGAGTTTCACAGCAGAAAAATACTAAGATACAACTTTACTTTGAAATATTTTAGTAAAAAGTATGAACACATGAGATACACTGTATGTTTAAGTTTTAATCACTTCAAAAGTTTAACTGCTATAAACATAAAAAATCGTTTGAAATTTTATTTATATAAATTTGACATTTGTTTTTTTATAAATTTAGAATAATATTTTGTGTCTTTGTAGTGCTGGGATTAAATTCAAGTTCTCATGTATTCTAAGCACGTGTTCTACTACTGGGCTACATTTCTATCCCTGAATAATAAATTTTTGATTTATTTTCTGTTCCAGTCAACATTTACCATTTTTAGTCAGAGGGAAACTAAAATAAATTCGTCACAAAAACCTAATCATTAAAACTACAAATCCAAATAAGCACAAAAATATGAATACTTAAATGTCTTTCTTTTTTTCTTTCGTGTCTTTTTTTTTTTTTTTTTTTTTTTTTTTTTTTTTTTTTTTTTTTTTTTTTTTTTTTTTTTTTTTTTTTTTTTTTTTTTTTTTTTGTACCAGGGATTGAACTCACAACCTCACACCAGCCAGGCAGGCGCTTACGCCTCTGAGCTAAATCCCTGGCCCAATGCTTAAATTTCAAATATTGCCTTTTTGTTAGTTTGTACCAGTTAAATTTTTGAAGTTACTAAAGCTTAAAATTCTTACTTTGCAATGTTTGTGTGTGAATGAAATATGTATGATAACATTTTTTCACAATTACTGAGTCTAGGTATAAGGCAGTTAGATGTTCATTGTACTATTCCTTTTCTGCGTTAAATTTTTTATAATAAAAAGTTAAAATATTAGAAAGTAATAAATAACTAAACAAATTACAATATAAGAATAAAAGGGAAAAAGTTATTATAATTGGATTCTATAATGACTCAATTTTACATTAGATATCCATAACCATATAGAGAAAGAACACAAAGCCATACCTCAGTACTCATTATTGACTTGTACTGGAATGCATGATGAATGGGAAATGAATTTTTCCCCATGAGAAATAATTTAACTAGAAATAATTCATGAAAGTTTCCCAGAACTTTTACATTTTACTGGACTAATATTAACCTTGTATTGGGCTAATAGAACCCTTTTAGGCCTAGTGGTATCACTCTTAACCCTTTTTGCGACCCAAGATTAGCGCTTAAGATGCACAACAGTACTACAGGTAAAGACAAACACGTGGGAGTTCTATACTGTTTGAGAGCTACCGTGAAACTGATGCAAGTGCCAAATGTTGAAACACTTTTCTCATCCAAATGCAACAAGTACCAAAGTATAACTATACAGAATAAAGCTAACAATTATCTGCATCAGAATACTTTCTCTTTGCTGTGTGGTATCTTCCATAAATCTGTATTTATAAAATCTATAAACTTTATATATATTTATTTTATTTTATTTTATTTTATTTTTGCGGCACCGGGGATTGAACTCACAACCTTGCGCCTGCCAGACAGGTGCTTAAGCCACTGAGCCAAACTCCCAGCCCTTGTATAAACTTATATTATCACAACTATGCGCTTGTTCAAAAGGGGAGGCTGAGGTAGGAGGATCATTGCAAGTTCAGGGCTAGCCTGAGCTACAAATCGAGTTCAACGTCAGTCTGAACTACACAGTGAGATCTTGTCTCAAAAAGACCAAAAAAAAAAAAAAAAATACTATTTATACAGACTTCTTAAATTAAAAGTTTAAAACAGCTTTTAAAAGGGCTATTCTTGCCAGGCATGGTACTATATACCCATAGTTCCAGCACTTGGGAAACTGAGGCAAGAGGATCTCAAGTTTGAAGCCAGCCTGGGAAGCAAAGGGAGTTGAAGGCCAACCTCAATTACTCAGTGAGACCCTGTCTTAATAAAGGGGGGGTAGGGTGAGTGATGCTTCACTATCCTAAGGGTAAAGAATGCTTTGTCTACTTCATTAAATTGACAATGACAGCTCTAAGGTTGACTACTAGCTATTATCTTGGAAATCAATTTTTAAAATGAATTTTTATTTATATAGAAATTTAACATAAAGTAGAAACTAGAACTCTTAGACATATGCTCGACTCTAGTCTCAAAATTCATGGCCTTCTTTAATTATAATAATAACCTTTGCCTGTATTCCATCTATATGCTAATCCTTTTTCCTCCCTTTCTTTTTTCCTTTACTCACTAACTATATATTTAGTAGCTACTTGTGCAGGGTCTATAGGACACAGTTCCTGCCAAAAGAAACAAATCTGGATAGATAGAATGGATAATTATAAACAATGTGTTCATGGTAACAATAAGAACAGATGGTTTCAGAGTAAAGTAGTAAAGGAGTGGGAGTGGCCAACTGGGGCTAAGTGGAAGAGGCAGGAAAGGCTGTCTCAGAGAAAGAGGAAAAGGAAAAACTGTCCAAGATAAAAGGCATTCTTGGCAGTGAGGAAAGAGTGTCTTAGCCACTTTTCTCCTTGTTAGGACAAAATACCCAATGTCCACAACTAAAAGGAAGAGAGGGTTATTTTAGCTCATGTTTCAGTCCATAGTTGGCTGGCTGTAAGGCAGAATGCAATGGCGCAGGGGCCTGGTGGAGGAATAGCTTCTCACCTCATAGCTGTCAGGAAGCGAGTGAAAGGAAGAGTTGGGAAGGGAGATATACTACTCTCTAAGTCACACTCCAGTGACCTGCCTCTTTGAACCAGATCCCTTTCCCAACAGCAAGCCAGCTACAATCCCCCATAATCCAATCACGTTTCCAAAAACATGAGACTTTGGGGTCATTTTATATCTAAACCATAACAGTGAGATTATAGAAACAGAGACAGAGAACAAGGGGACCAAAGTCCAATAACTACCACTCCAGAGATGATGGCCTTAATGACCCCTGAGGGTGGTACCCCCGGACCTATCATCTTTACAAGATAGTACTCTTCTATATTGTCACAATGGGAAGTAAATGTCAATATAAATTTTAGAGGGGTCATTCAAACCATAATAGAAGTGATTAAGAAGAACTGAAGCAGTATACATAGCTAGGGGAAATTATTGACATCTTATTGTTGTTATCAATATACAAATAGAGAAATGAGGGCCAGGACTATAGCTTCGTGGCACAGTGCCTGCCTCGAAGCACAAGGTCCTGAGTTTGATTTCTGGTACCAAAACAAAACAAAACAGAACAAAAAAAGTGATGATGACCTTTTTGCTCAAAATGTAGTTGATGAAGTCTTCTAATAAATTTTAATCTACTTGATTTCAAGATCACAAAGCCCATTTCTATATTCAAAAATTGTATCTGTGCCCACAGTGACTTTCAAAGAAAAAAGTACTGCTATTGTTAGACATAAAAAGTAAATTCCCTCTACCTATGGTCAAGTGTAGCTTGGAAACATTAAATGGGACACTGTAGAAATAAATAATTTTAAGTTTTAAATTATGTGCCATTCTGAGTAGCATGATGAACTCTGCCAAGGATGTGAACTATCCCTTTGTCTAGCATATCCATGTTGTGTATGCTTCATTTAGTAGCCATCTTGCTTTCCAGATAGACTATTAAGGCTCCACAGTGTTTATGTTTGAGTTACCCTTATTTTACTTAATAATGGCTAAAAAAGTGCAAGAATAGTGATTCTGGCTATTCACACCTGCCAGAGAGAAGCTGCAAAGTGCTTCCTTTGGATGAGAAAGTGAAAGTATAATAAGAGACTGTGAGACAGAAAGACATACACACACAAACACTATATTCATATAATTTTTATTACATATATTGTTATAATTGTTAATTTCTTAAAATGCCTAACTTATTAGTTGAACTTTATTTTAAAAAAGGAGATGGGTTCAGTGGTATAATACATATTTAGCATGTATAAGGTTGAAGTTTCAAAACCTAGCACAAAAAACAAAACCAAATGAAAAAAAAAAATACTACACACACACCAAACCAAAAAAATCCCTTTATCATAAGAATGAATGTAGAGGGGAAAACAAAAACAAAAACAAAACATGGTACTAGCAGAGAATCCCTTATCCAAAATCCTCGAGACAAGAACTATTTCAGATTTTGGACCCCTCCCCACTTGGTAATATTTAAATAGACTTTACTAGTTGAACATCTCTAATCCAAAAACATGAAATACTCAAAATCCAAACTTTTTGACTGTCATGAGTGCTGTATTGGGTATGCTATATCCCCCCCAAGTCCTCATACTTTTGATGGGGCTAAGTTCGGTGCTTGCTTGTGTTCGGTTTGTTGTCTAGCGCTAGGATTGGCAATGTGAGTGCTGCACCAGCCCAGGGGTGGAGCCGACATACAGTGTAAATAAGGCGGGTTTTCCTCTTGCGCTTCAGTGCTTTCTCTCTCACCAGCGCGCCTTGCAGTTGCAGCCACCATGAACGGCAGCCCCGCCATGCCATGCTGCCTTGGAGTCAACTAAATACAAACTAAAACTCCTGAGAAACTGTAAAGATAATCCTCTCCTTCCCTAATTTTGGGCATCAGTATTTTGTCTCGGCAACGAGCAAGAAGTAACTAAGACAAGTGCTAAAAATGTTTTAGACTTTGAATCATTTTGGTTTTTACTGTTGGATTACAAATGCTCAACCTGTATATATAGGATTTGGTATTGTGTAAGGTTTTAGACATACACCATGGGGTCTTAGTATATATTGCCCTGTACTGTTACATGGAATAGTCATTTTGGGAAAAACTGAAGGAAAAATTCTGTCAAGAACTTGGCATTCATATAAGTGAAAAGAATACAAACATATTGCTTGATCCCTTGTAAGCAGATCTTTCTTCAGTAAGACAAATGGACAGACAAACAGCAGTACCCTGTTACACTAACGCCCCCACTGAAATGGGCATCTGGGTGAAGACTAAGTTGGTAGATGAACCAGAAACAAAATCAAGTCTTTAACTTGAAGGCAAAACCAGAAAACATTAAGGACTGCTTCGGGCCTAAAGTAAACTTATGAGATGGATTTTTTTAATCAGAAAAGGTAGTATGCACTTACATCTCGGGCTTTCACGTAGAAGGCCTCTTGAAAAGCAGCTTCTAATGAGCCAATAAAAAATACAGGATGGCAGTCACCATATCTATAGAAAAAATTGAGTCTATTAAGATACATTTCAAATTCACTTGAATGTTCCTTAAACCTAATCAATGACTCTTAAATGTTGGAGCTAATGTCTAGTGTAGACCAAAAATTTGTTTTTAAAGCATGGATACGAGATTCAACAGTCTTTAAAATTCTTCTAAGCCTAATGTATTGCAGAACACTGGAATTTTACGCATATCCAGCAAGTAGATTTAATAAGTGCTCGGAAGTCATAGCATTTTAAAAGAACAATTCTTGGCTATTCGCATTCAGTAAGATTACATTCCTATATTAGCCTTAACTTCCCACTTCGTTCATTTATTCAGGAATTGCAACAAGAAGGGAGGAAAGATTCTTATAAAGTTTGTATATTACATCAGAAAATAACACTAAAGAGATATCATTTATTCTAAGATTGAGGGTTAGATAGTAATTCTCTTTATAGTTAAACATTTTAGAGACTCCTAAATGTATATAAAACATTTTAATAGTCTTAAAAGAAGAAATGCTCAAGAACTCTGAAATAAAAATTAAATGAAAAAATACACTTATGTTTAAAATTTTTAAATTATCCTTTTAATATTGTCTAAAAGAATTTTTTGTTTGTCCTAGGACATACTAAAAATCAGTATCCTATAACTTAGTCTTTTTGGGAACATAAAATCATGACAGTAATCTATTTATTACATTTGTATAATGATACAGAGTAAGTTGAATATATATCTTAAGTGGCATAAATGATTTCCTAATTATCTCACAAAGAATAATGTGTTTCCCTATAAGGACTACATACGTTGATAATATACTTTTTGAAATTTTTTAAGAATAAGTTTTGAACATTCTATGATTAAAATTGTCCCAGAAAACATCACAGTAGCATAAAAGAACATCAATTTTATATAGTTAATATCCTAACCCTACCTTGAAGAAAACTCTGCTGTAAATTGTAATAAGGCATCTCCTTCATTTTCTGCGTTTTCTGGCACTAAAAAACAAACAAAAGGAAAAACAAAAACAAAAAAACCAAAACAAATAGACACAAAAAACAAACCACATAACATCTAATCCCACATATAAGAAATATATTTAATCAATAAAGAGTAAATAAAATCAAGTTTTAGCTTCTGTGATATATCTGAGGGGACATTTTAACTCAGTTTACATTAGAAGATTTCATCAAACCAGAATATAAAAGAACCTTTAAAATATTCCAAGCTCGTAAATTTTGGAAATCAACAGACACAAACCTGTAAAGCATCTAAAATATGTGCCAGTTGTAAAAATTTCAATACTGGAATAGACATCTTGTGATTAAATTATGTAAAAGGATCTGAAATTAAAGATTCCATTAATTGAGAAAATTGTGACTTTTAACTAAGTATTATATCTATTTCTGTTTATAGCATGGACTTCTCTAATTTCATAAATCAAATGAACCATTTAAAGACTTTGCAGTTATTTTGCATAAAGGACTACTTGTCATTCCATAATCTGAATCTCCTGAGTGGAAGACAGAGAAATGGAACATTTACTTTATACCTTTTCCTCTAAACATTGGTAACAGTGAATGAAAAAGTACTGTTACTATTCTTTACACTGATATCTCTGATATGATATGGGGACAAGTACCAGTCACACAAAGTACAGGTCTTTGTAGGCTTGGAATAAAAGAGTCAAAACGCACATATGAATCAAAGGCTATACTCCCACGAATGTTCTGAGATTTCTATTAGTGGATTAGGAATCTTTGAGCTTAACAAATTCAAATCTCAAAAGATTTCAGTTCTAATGATGAATGCCCACTCTCCAAACCTAAAGGCCCGCAAGAGATTTTTAAAGTCACTGTTGTTTCTAACTTAGTGTGCTAGAAGGGAGAATTACAATGCTGGCCCCAAAGAACTATTAATACTCACTCATTGGAGATTTTCTCAGGGCAGATGACGCCATGCCGAATACTTCTCCATCATCCACCCCAAATTCTGAAGCATCTTCAAAGTCATCTCCATCGCTATCACTAACCATATGAACATCGGTGCTTTGCTATTTAAGGAAAGTCCTCATTAGATTCATAGTAACTTTGGCATATGAAATTCTAAAGTTATGTAACTGTAATAGAACATTAGTGTTACAATAGTTTTGTAAAATATGAAGTTATTTGGTAAGGTTAGCTTAATATTTTTTCATTTTAAGGATCAAATATATTTCTAAACTTGCTGTGAAGCCTGTAAACCTAAGATTGGAGACTGACAGAAAGTGAAGGCTGCTAACAAACTCAATGAAGACAGGAAGCTGTGTTTTATCCCTAGTCTACAGTTGTCTTCAATAAATTAGCAAAAGTGTATAACTGCAAAAGTCAGAGACAAAGCAAACTATGAATTTCTCAAAAAGCTCATACTATATGCTTAGCAGGTAGAAACAAGGACAGCATTTTCAAGCTTGCCATTTCCACACTGCAGTGGTTCTCAAATTTCTCATTTATAAAAAAAAAAATGATACATTATCCTTAGTGTTACTGGACGATAACATGAAACACTATACATGAAAGTTCTGTGTAAAAGACTATTAAAAATGAGTTATAATAATAATGTGTTAATTCAATAAATGTTTATTGAAAATTCACTACATGCCAGACACTGATAAACATGCTGTTTATTTTTTTCATCAACATTAGTTGAAGCTTACATATTAAAAATGTCAGCTTCCATGTAGAAATTAGGATAGTATTCTAGGTTAGAATGAGATTCCAAAACACTGAGATTTAAAACATTTACCTGGGTTGTGAGTATTGGCAAATTTTTATGTCTTAGATGAGAAGAGGATCCAAACAAGATATATGGCTAAATGCCTGTCTGTACTATGTTCGATAAATAGTCTACAAAGACTAGTAAACAAAACTTTGATATGGTGCTAAGGACTTAAATTATAAAAATAGGGAAACTATTTGATCCTTCAGAACCAAACTCAAAGTCTAACTTAAGAGATGAATAACAAACAGAATCAAAATCTTGTAAAATACAGCTATAAGGACTATTAGAGGTGAGCTACTGAATCATAGATTTTAAAGCTGTAAGAGACTCTACAGATCTTTCATCAGTGGTTTTCTAACTTTTTGCCATGGAGTTACCTTTCTTCCTCAGGCTCAAACAAAATATTACATAAAATTACAATACTTAATATATAATGTTAATACATAATTACAAAAGTATGGTTGCTGTGGCTGGGGGAAAGTGAATATAGCTGACGTACCTCCGAAGGAAATCAGGATACCATGGAACAATTTAAAACTACCAACCCAGTTGGTCTGGCAGTTCTAAATAAGGAAGCTCAGATTTACCCCTTTGACTTAGAATCCTCAGCATTTCCTTTCCAGACATATCCAAGCATTAACACAAAGAATCATATTATTTTCCCTCTCATCTTTAAGACAGGCTTTTTAATGCTTTGCATAGACATGATTATAAAGATGTACTTGTGGGGTAAACTAATGAATGGGCCTAGCTTTAAGCCATTTACTTGCTATTCTGACTGCACCACTATTTCTTACAAAAGCCTTGATTCTACATGCAATTCTAATCCTTCCTTAGTATTTTGTTTTTTATAGCCAAGCTTTCTTCTTGGGTTAAGCTATTCAACATCTTAAAAATTCAAAACCTCTTCTTATTTTAAAGCAGTGAAGGAACCTTCTCTGCAAAGCAATACACTTACTAGGACAATTGCTCTTGAATTACCTTTATATTTCAGGCTATAAAATATCTGGAGCATGAAGTTTCTTTTAACTTTGAGGCTCAGTCAAACAGGTAAAGTCTCAAAATCCACAAAGAATATTCCATGTTTCTTTACAGTGCTGACCAGATTCACAGGAGAGCAGAAGAAAACAAAGGACCAACATGACAAGGCTTCCATCCTCTATCAGTTAGGCTATTGGCTCAGCTATCACTAAGTCTTACCTAGTGTCCACCCCTTCCTTTGAGATAAATCAGGTTAAGAATGAGGGTTGAGAGATGTGATGCAGGAAGAAAGGGGACATTCTACATAACACGCTTTTTTCTTTTCTTTTTTTACCTTACTATCCTGTATCCATCTTCTGTTTAAATTCAGTTTCAATCAAATAACATCCCTTTCCATAACAGTACTACATCATACTACTACAGTAATATTTAATTTCATCATGTGTCCCCATGACCCATTTTTCATTTTCCCTTTGCAAGTATAGAATATCTCATTCTCTCGAAATCCCAGAAAACAAAATCCTACAAATACAAGATCTTTAAAGGCAGGTATCTAAAAAGCAGATTTTGTTGAAAAAGTATATTTCAAATATGAATTATTGAAGTATCTGCAAGAATGAGCTACTTAATTATGTATAAGGGATTCCCAATCTCTTCACATTTTCTTATCAGCCATCTAACAGGTTAGGAAAAGCTTTTTCTAAAAAATGAGATAAACAATCTTTTTTTTTCATTAATGTTTGCTGATGAGAATAGATAATCTCTTGGTATCAGTCATGGCTGCACTAAAATTCTTTGAATCCAGAGAGCTATTTAATCAGAATTTTCAAAACATCTAAAAAAAATCTGATTCTATTTTTATTGTTTATTGCATTCATTTATTTCCTTTATCATTCAACAAATATTCACAAATGTAGTCTGCACCACATTATGCAAACCTGTGTAAAAGATGTAGTTTGTGGTGCTCTCTCCAGGAGCACTCTACAATATAAACAGATATGTTATGACCCATAAATTCAGAGAAGAGTACCTAACTCATCGTGCAGGGGATGGAGTGGGTGGTCAGGGAAAACTTCGTCGAGATGATAATCAAACTGCTTGAGATAAAAATTTAGAATTCTTAGTGGCATTAAGCAAGCTGATAATTAAAGCAGATGTTCCTTTCAGCAGATGTTCACAACCACTTATGTTGAAGCACAAGTTTGAAAGACGGAGATACAGAAGCCAGGCATTGTGGCACATGTCTGCAATCCCAGCTACTTGGGAGACTGAGGCAGGAGAATCTTGCATCTAAGGACAGTTTGGGCAACTTAGCATGACTCTCTCCCAAAATTAAAAAGTTATAAAAGAACTGGGGGATGTAGGTCTTGCCTACTATGCCCAGTACAACAACAACAACAACAAAAACAAAACAAAACAAAAGCTAGGTATACAGAGATCAAACATGGTTCTAGCCTTCAGAGAAATTCCCACTTTAAAAGGAAGATATGCAAGGTTCTGGATTCAATCCGCAGCCCTGCCCTCTTCAAAACAAACAAAATAACAAATAAATAAATGTAAAGAATAAGCATTATCTGTACACATGTATTATAAATATCTCTGCAGCTACAGATGTACAGTATAAGAGGTGGAGAGATGGTTATTAGAAAATTGTATTGAGAAAAAAATCACAAAAAATTTATACAATGGAAGTGGCTGACAAAACTTTAAGTTTAGGAAGCTAAAGATTCAAGAAAAGACAACTGTGATATTATATGGGGAAAAAAAAGCCAACCAAAGAAGTTTGAATTTATAATCTGAAGAGGTAGGGCTGAACACTGTATCATTTTCCAGATAACTTTGGGCAAGTGCCTTCATCCTACAGTTGTAGAACATGACCAAAACAAACCCCAAAAGTATTGTAAAAATTAAAGGACATAACACTACTTAGTATATTATGAAAACTAGACCTCTGGCTTCAAAGGTTGAGTTCTGTTTTAGTTACGGACAAGGAAGAAGTCCACTGTGAGTTAAGTAGAAGATGAACTGGAGGTGACCCCTCAAAAGGGATGGTGGAGTCTCAGCCCCTTTTTCTTTCTTCTTCTTACTGGTCACGTATGATGTGAGTGGCTTTGTCTTACTACAAGCTTCCTAGCCTGATATGCAGCCTCACCACAGGTCCAAAAGCAAGGTGGCCAAATGATCATTGATTGACACCTCTGAGTTGATTATCTCAGTACTTTGTTTCACTAATGGAAGGCAGACTAATACAGTAAGATTCATCTTTTTTGATAATAGCCATCTTAACCGGTGTGTGGTGATAACTTATTTTGATCTAAAATCTCCATTTCCCTGATGGCAAGTGATGTTGAGCATTTTTAAAATACACTTGTTGGCCATTTGTGTATCTTCCTGTGAGAAATGCCTATTTAGGTCCATTGGGCATTTTAAATTGGATTATGCTTTTTTGCTATTGGTTGAGTTTTATATTTTTGTTGTATATTAGCCCCTCATCAGATGTATGGTGTAAAAATATATTCTCCAATCTATAAGTTGTTTTTTCATTCTGTCACCCATTTCTTTTGCTGTGTGAAACCTTTTTAGCCTGACACAGTCCTACTGACCTGCCTTTGTTTGTTGCCTGTGCTTTTGGGAACAAAACTGAGATATCATTGCCCAGGACAATGCCATGGAGACTTTCCTCTGTTTTCACATAGTATAGTTTTGTAACTTCAGATAGTATGTTTTAAGCTATAGATGTTATTTTTATATGTGGTATGAGATAAGCATGCAATTTCAATCCTCATTATGAAGTAACTCTCCTTTTTCCATTGTATGTTGTTGGTAAAATCAACTCAGCCTTATAAATTCATGGGTTCATTTCTGGTCTGTCTTGTTCCACTGGCCTACATATCTGCTTTAACAATAGTACCATGTTGTTTTAAATGTAACAGCTTTGTAAAATATTTTGAAATCAAGCACTATGATGTATTTAGGTGTAATTTTTTTTTGCTCAGGTTTGCTTCACTACTTGGGATCTTATGTGGTTCTGTAAAATTTTTAGAATTTTTAAATACTTTGAAAAAACATCACTGGAATTTTGATAGAGATTGGACTGAATCCATTTATAAACTGGGATACTAAGGGCATTTTAACAATATTAACTCTTGCAATCTATGAACATGAAATATTTTATCATGTTTGTTCTTAAATTTTTTCAACATTTTACAGATTTAATGCACTGATTTTCACCTCCTTTATTAAATTTACTCTTAAGTATTTTATATTTATATATATAGCTATATAATATGCATACGTATATATATCACATATAACTGTTCTAAGTGGATTTTCGTTTCTGTTATGGATAGTACACTGTTAGAATATAGAAATGCTATTGTTTTTTAGTGTTGACATTGTATCTTGCAACTTAATAAAGTTATCTATTCTAACAGTTTTCTTTTTTGGAGGGGGTGGTAGGATTTTTAGTGTTTTCTATGTACAAGATCACTTCTTCAGCAAACAGGCAATTTTACTTCTTATTTAGACACATTTTGTTTCTTTCTCTTGCCTAACTGCTTTGTTAGGACTTCCGGTACCTTTTTTTCTTTTTCCAGTACTGGAGACTGAATCCAGGGTCACTGCCCTGAGTTACTGGGTTGCTAAGTTGCCCAGAGTGGGTTCAAACTTGTGATCCTCCTACCTCACTTACACAGAGTGCTAGGATTACAGGTGTGAGCCACCATGCCCAGTGTCTAGTACTAGGTTGAAAAGAGAGAAGAGTAGGTATCCTTGTCTTGTTTCCAATCTTAGATGAAAATAGTAACTTTTCACCAGTAAGTATGATGTTGGCAGCTGGGTATAGTGCATATTTGTAATCTCAGCAGTGTGGGAGCCTAAGGATGGAGGACTGTAAGTTTGAACCCCACCTGGGCAACTTAGCAATTCAACAAAACCTTGTCTCAAAATTTAAAAAAAATTTTATAAACGGCTGGGGATGTAGCTCAGTGCCAGGGCCCCAGTATTGCCTCCCCACCCAAAAAATATATGATGTTAGCTATGTGCTTGCCATAGTTGGCCTTTATTTTGTTGAGGTAATTTCCTTCCACATGTAATTTGTTGAGAGTTTTACGAAAGGATATTGAATTTTGTCAAATGTTTATATATCTATTGAAATGATCATATTTTTTTCCCTTAATTTTGGTTAATAAGGTGCATTCTGATCACAGATTTGAGTATAAGGAACCATCCTTACATCCTAGGGGAAAATTCCATTCAATCATAGTGAATGATTCTCTCATAGTGCCTTTGAATCTGGCATACAACTATTTGGGAATTTTTACATCTATGTTTATCAGAGATACTGGCCTACATAATTTTCTTTTATTGTAGTACTCTTGTCTAGACTTAATAACAGGGTAATACTGACTTTGTAAAATAAGTTTGGAAGTATTCTCTCTTCTCTGATGTTTTGGAACAGTTTAAGAAATCTTGGTATTCTTCAAATGTTTGGTGTAATTCAGCAATGAAATCCTGGGGGCTTGTTTTTTGTTTGTTTGTTTTGTTTTTTTCTATTTTTTATTTTTCAATGGGAAACTTTATTGCCCACTCAATGACCTTACTCTTTATTGATCTGTTCAGATTTTCAATTTCTTTTTGATTCAGTCTTGGAAGGCTGCATATTTCTAGAAATTTACCCACTTCTTCTAGGCTACCCAATCTGTCAGACAGTTCAGTGAATGCTCCTCTGACCTTTTTCCACAAGAAATATGTTCAAAGACCTCCAGCGAATGGCTCAAATCTCAAACAGTAACATCCTACTATAGTATGACTTTTTTCTCTATGTCCACACACAAATAATGCCCTTTCCATCTTAAGTAAGCACTTATTATGCACTTAACTTTTATAGTTTGGGGTAAAACAGCAAAATTCACATGATTTTTCCTTTTTCCTAGTTTTATGAAAAGAGGAATCATTCTTTTGCCTTCTTTAGTCAAGATATTTATCCTTTCCCATAAAGAATATAAGCTGATTTGTCATAAGTATAGTGTAAATTCTGTATTTTCTTAATGATTTTCTGCCTAGATGATCTGTCCATTGCTGAAAGTGGGGTACTGAATTCCCCTATTATTACTATTTCTCCCTTTAGTTTTTTTAGTATTTGTCTTACATATTTAGGAACACACATTTCTTTAATGATATACCCTTTTAAAATCATGGTAATAACTTTTTGTAGCACATAGTAAGAGCTCTATAAATACTTTTTAAACAGAAAAACGGTAATTCCGTACTCTTTTTAATTTTTCATTACTTTTTCAAAACTAATATAACCAAGGTCAGAGTTAGGCCTGGAAACACTACCTGTAGGCATGGAACAGAAATAAGATACTGTCTTTTAATATCCTGTAGGCCCATACATCACACAGAGCCATAATATATACACAAACATGTTCAATCTTATCTACCCATTTGATTTGTTTCTTCCTTGGGTGTGTATTGCTATCATTGCGCTTTTCTGCATTATGCTGTCATTACTAGTTTACTGATCACCCATAACTCTGAGCACACTGGTACAGGTACAGTGCTATTCAGCTTTGTTACCCAACATCAAGCAGTATCTGGCTTGTAGAAGGTGCCCCACCCAATGCATTCAAGGATCTCCCAGATAAAGTCTGTTAAATGTACTCTACATCAGAAGCAGAAAAAATTTTAAAAAATTTCCTTGTCAATGTGACAGTTCTAAGTAAAAATCATTTTAAGCATTAGTCTGAATTCTGTCCGTTGAAACATGAAACTAACAGAACATGAAGGAGCACATTAACAATAACCTTGTATGGAAGGCTCCTGCCTTCAAGAATTCACTGAGACTTTATTCACACCACATTAACTTTATGGATTCATTGCTGTGGCAGATTAAAAAAAAAAAAGAATAGGAAGTGAGCAGGTGGGCTGAGGACACAAGCCTTCTGTTCAATGAAAAACTGGCAAACGGGCTCACCTCTTCTGACTGCTCCCGGGTCTGCGCAGGTGAAGACCTTCTTCCCACAGTGAGTCGATGACAGGGATGAGACAGCCCTGATTCAGCAAGACACATCTGCAGGAAGTAGAATCCAGCATTTGTAAACAAAATGTGGCTATACTTCACAAAAGAATTTTACTTTTTGGATATTTTCAATTTTTCCATTATTTTTGGAACTAAAATAGAAAGCTTAAGTGTTTTCACGTTTGAGATAATATGATCACCAAGCCTGCCATTAGACAACAGACTGGAGCTTCAGAAAACTGTAATAGTGAACCAGAAGGCAAACCATATACCCTCAAAATGTATTCCTATTTTCTGATTAGTAGAACAATAGCTCAATTTCCTACATCTCAGGGAAGTAAGAGCACCTGGAGGAGTGTATGTTGAAGGCATTTAGTTTGTTTCTAATTTTAACACATAGTTACAAAGTCCTTCAAGCTTTAATCTGTATTAATATACAATTTTGTATATTGTTAAAGTTTATAAACTTATAATATTTGTAAAGAATCTAGCATAGTACTTGGTATGCACTCAATTTCTAGTCCTTAGTATCAGTGTTATCTCAAACATTATCAAAGAACCCACCTCACTTAGCCAAAACAATTAAGGCAGCATATATTTACTTCTACTGAGGTTTATAGCAGGTCAGAAAGTAATAATTTAGAAGTTTAAATTAAATTTGGATAAACATAAGCAAATATGACTTCATTTTGGGTTTTATGAATACCAACTGATTTCAAGCAAAAGGGACTAATAATTCTTGAAAGATACATTTAAAATTTTTATGTTTCAACAGTTATTAATTCATTCGTGCCTATTCATTAATATACACACATCAATTTAACAGTCAATAGTTTCAAAAGTAAGGAAGTATTCAGGGTAAAAACCTGACTATAACTTCAAACCCAAAAGATAATGATTACACAGTAAAATATAATTTTTTTTAAACAGCAAAAGTGCACCAGTACTATGAAAATGAATCTCATGTAGGCTTTTCTCAGCAATCACAACATTATTTATGTCTGCTAGTTAAACTTTGTTGTGGTACATAATTTGTAAACTATTAATCTCTAGGAACACAAAATACCCAATAAAGTTCTCCTGCACAAAGAACAATGATCCACATTTCCGTGAATACCGTAAGCTGTAAATCCCATCGGCAGATTTACACTGTAACAGTCTATTTAGTTCTCTTCCAAATTTATCGCTAAGAAAACTGCCTGAGAATCCCTATAGTCAAATGGGGGAAGAAAATTTCTAAGACTAAAATAAATGCTTCTAAAATACATGATAATCAAATATGAGTAGCATATTAAGAATATAAAATACTGAAATTACAGGAAAGATACAAAATCTAAAAATTCTGTAAGACATTTACATACCAAAAATATATAAATGTAGGTTTTACCCAAAATAACCTATCAGAAAAGAAGAAATTGATTTGTATTTATTTACAAAAGTTCCTGCACTACAGCATACTTCCTCAAATACTTTATTTTGAACTACAATACACTGTCTGGGAAAGAAACAACCCTGAAATAACCCCAGTCAGCGATGTTTCAGGTGCCTTACAGAGTTTATCTGGAAGAACTCATTACTAAAGGAAGACATTTATTAACAATTTTCATGATTATTCCTAGAGATATGACCTCACAATTGCAAGTATTGAAAGTCCTTGTAAACAAGACGTTAAATAAAAGGTACTTTAAAAATATATGATCATACACTTGTAAGAAAAATGAAAACAAATAAATGAAAAAATGCTTATCCTAATGATACATAAATATAGTATCAGATTAATGCTTTCTTCATGAGGGAGGAATAAGGTTGAGCTAAACATGGGGAAAGCAATAAGAAAATTCCTAGTATGCAGTAGATACCCAGAAAGTATCAATTTTTAGCACATGTTTGCAATACCTAATGAGTATGTTCTTTGTAGGTAGTTAGTAGATGTATGTGACATTTCTTAATCCTTTTACATCCCTTTCTCTCCTCCTGCCCTCCTTCCTTCTCTTGGTTCCCTTCCTATTTCCAAGAGATTTTATCTCCCTGTTTTCTATTATTTATCTTTTATTTTGTTTTCAATTTACTTATACTTCATGTTTCTCATGTTCAAAAAATACTATTTTTTAAAATCTATGAATGAGTACTTGTGGTTGGGATAAAATGTACAAAAAGAGCATAATGTGGTCATTTAAAGTGGTGCTAAATCTCCAACAACTAAGTGTGAAGAAGAGATACTCTACAAAATATGACTAGTGATAATGATGCTTACATATAAAAATGCACATAAAATTCAAACACAATTCATGAAAAGGGATGGTGGACCAAAGTGGCATTTTTATATCTAAATTAATATTATCAAATTGTGTTAAAATCTTCAGTGTCAGTACTTGCTATAAAAATGTGAGTTTTGTTTAAGATTGTCCCTGTTGAATTAGTAAAAATCATTTTTAATTAAGTCTTGACTCAATCTTTTAATATCCTATGTGACAAATGGTAAGTATGAATAAAGGATTCCTGTTACATACCAAAGATGATAGCTGTGTTGAAGAGTAAGCACTTATGCAATTGTTTGCATTATGTGCTAAACCAATCCCTTTTGTTCCCCCATGGAATATCATTACTAATTAAATGACTGGCAGAAAAATTATGGTTATTTGGATTTGGCAGATTTTCTCTTCCAAAATAAATGAAATGAGCCTACTACTGTATGAAATAGGTCTGACAGTATCCATTGTCAATGACCAAAATTTGAATTTTCAAATAAAAATTAAAACTTTGGAAACCATAAGCCACCATGAGTTTGATAGCTTCTCAACACTTAAAAGACCTGAATGAGATCAGTGGTGATATTAACAAATACTATTTTTTGATATCATATAATGAAGTGTATTAACAATTAGAAAATGTGTCTAACTCATAGTATCAATATTCTCCAAATGAACAATGAATGCATAGTATCATAAAATTATGCATAGATAAAGGATGTATTCAGTGTGAGGAAGGCCAATGCATCTTACTATAACAAAGTTTTAAAAATCTTTACTGATAAGGCTTTAGATTCTACATTGAAACTAACTTTAGGAAAGTATCAATTGTTAAATTCTAGTTTATTAGCAAAGAAGAATATCCAAAATTATCTGGAAAGACTATTTCAATTACAGATCTGTGTAAGGTCAAATCTTCTTCATCTATTTCAATTAAAACAGTATATTACAGAATAAATACAGCAGGAAAAAGGAAAATTCATTTATCTCCTATTAAGCCAGATATTAAGAAGATATGCAAACAAATGTAAAAACAATGTCATTTACCTCACTAAATTTTAGGAAATAGAATTACTTTCCATTATAATTCTATTTATATTAACTGCAAGTCATTTATCACTAGCTATTTCTGTTAAGTCATTAGTAAAATGCAGTATTATTATTTTAAGCTTGTCCCTCAAGGTGTTTATAAGGCCTTTATTAATACTAGTTTCTTTTAAAATATGAATTAGTTCTCCAAAATATTTTTCATTTTACAGTCGAATTTTAGTCTTATTCTAAATACATACTTATTGTGTATCTGTCTTCCTAATTATTAATGATAAAGCCTAAGACATTTTATTGTGGAATTTAGAAGACCTGAGTTACGGACTTTAGGTCAGTCATTAGGAAACTTCCTTTTGCAAAATATGGGGGTGACTCAATGAAGGACTTCTCAGAACCTTTTCAGCTCTAAAGGGGTACAATCTTAATAAGTTACTGAAAAGACTGGGTCAAGCCCTCTGTAAGCACCTTGCCTTGCATGTGGCATACCTAGTAATGCAAATGAACAAGCATGACACTCTACTTTTATTATTTGTGTATATTTTTAATAAATCAATTTGTAAAATGTGATCTTGTGTTTTAAAGAGAACATTAATAAAAGAAAGATTGTTAAAAAACTGTATCTCAAGCTTCTAACAAGACACAAGCCAATGAATTCCATCCAGGCTTGGGAATGCTACTGAGCACTGGCATGGAATACAATCACGGTAATGCTGTATTCAGTACACAGTACTGAATACTGCTTTAATAAAGTGTAACTGACCTACAATAAACTACACATATTTTGAAGTGTACCATTTGGTAAGTTTCTGCATATGTATACAAATACTCACTATTTTTAAATACACCTGATTTTTAACATGACTGAGCTTAATATGTGTTTAAATTACATGAATTACTTTGCACGAATTACTATACTTAATTCTGACAGTAACCCTGCTGGGCAGTTACTATAATATCCATTTAAAAGATGAAGTTATGATAGATAACTATACTACTAATCTCTGTGAGTTCATCAAAAAGAACAGTTTGTGCTGTCATTGCTTGATTGATCATTTTTTCATGCCTAAATCTTATAATCTAAACAACTACTTTGAAGATAACAATATGCAATATGTTAATTTCCTATTATTTTGTTTTGAAATTCTGCATCATTGTTTTTATTTTTTCTTGTTGTTTTGTTTAAAAAAAAAAAAGATGAAGTTACAAGTTAGGTGCAGTGACGCACACCTGTAATCCCAGCATGCAGAAGGCTGAGGCAGGAGAACCTTGAGGTTGAAGCTATATTGAGCTAGATAGCAATATCTTGTCTCAAAAAATCAAACCAAACAAAACAATAAAAGATGAAGTCACTAATGTTAACATAAAAGAATCTTGCCCAAGGCCACAGAGGTTCTGAGTGGTGAGCCAAAATTAGTATCAGGCAGTTTTATTTCCTTGCCAATAAAAACCTACACAATTAAACAACTATTAAGACCCTACCACATCTTGTCTTGCGGTCCAATAAATAATAATTATGTTCTTTGGCTTAATTAAAACAATTACTCCTACCGGCCATCATTTGTCAGGTATTATACAGTAAGTACTTAACATATGTTGACTGTACATGACAACTCTGCAAATTAAAGATTATGATTACACAGACTACACAACAGGTTTAGAGAGGTACAGTAACATGTCTAAGATAAATCAGTTACTAAGTGGCAAGCTAGTTTTAACTCTAAAGATCATGGAGTTTTTTATACTACATCACCTTTCCAATACAAAGCCTTCTACAAATAAGAGGCTCTGAGGATAACTGATGTCAGGATCACTCCTTTAGACTTTAGATGCTCACTGTTTAGCTGGATAGATTATTGAGGTAGTTTTAAACTAAACTGAGTCATGAGGCTGCAACTTCATTTATTGCCAATCACAGTATAAATCAAAAAAGCTTATTTATTTTTATTCACAATTGAAGCTTTTTTTTTTTAAAGTCACTTATATGCAAGAAAAGTCACAAAGCTTTAACTTGTGGCAGGTTGAAGCAAGCTTATTAAGAATGCTAGTTACCAAGTACATACTCACTTGTCTGGACTAGCCCACTGCCACATTCTTGTAGCAGGGTTAAATAGCAGTTTAGTCACCTCATAAGAAAGCACACTGTTAAAAGGAAATGACTAATAATATTCTGGAACCAATCAAATATTAAAAGAGATATGTAAGTCAAGATCAATTATCTACAAAACTCCTGTGTAAATAGCTTAGAAAACTGTTCACTGCCTGGCCTTGCTGTGTTACAGTCTTCAACTGATTTAGCAAGTTGATAAGATTTAATGAAATAAATACCAACAGTAACAAATTTAGAGGTTTTTTTTTTCCTTTGCACATAAATGAAGCAAGCAGAGTGGGAAGAAATACGGATGACTGCTATTGCTGATACCTTCATTTTAGATTAAGATATTAGCGTTAGTTGGTAGGTTCTGAAAATTCATTAATTGCTAGTATCCCATCAAACAGACCATAGATTTTGAAGCCTTAGGTGAGTCACAGAAAGCTATTATACTTTCCCCTGCCAAGCATCCTCTGCCCCATTCCAAGTTAGAAATGAGAATTTCCAGGGAAAATGAACAGCAAGGCTACTATTAAATGTCTAGTATTAGTAGCCTCACAATCCATGAAAGATTTCAAATGAGAGCAATGTCTTTCCTCACACAAAGAACTAATGTAATCCTACTGCTTACTGGGGGAGAAAAATAAGGTATGAAGAGGTAGTGTTGTTTCCCCTAAGTCTAACATCTATTTAGTGATAGCACAAACATGTTTTCTTGACTTCTAACCTAGGTTTTTCTAAATAATCTTATGTATTATTTTTTAAAGATGTTGTAGCTAGTTTCAAAAATATAAATTATCTTGGTTTAATTATCTCAAATTTTCTTTAAATGATTTTAGAAAAGTAAAAGAAAATAATTTAAAGTGTCTTTGATGTGTGTGTGTGTGTGTGTGTGTGTGTCTGTGTGCTGCCAGGGACTGAACCCAGGGTCTTTGCACTGAGCTACATCTCCACTCCTTTTAAAATTTTAAATTTTTGATGCAGTATTTAAGTTGCTCAGTTTCCCAGAATGGGTTCAAACTTGTGATCCTCCTGCCTCACCCACCCAGAGAACTGTGGTTATAGGTACATGCCATCAAGCCAGTGGTAGGGTTTCTTTTAATCTGACAGCATTCAGGAGCATCATATGATACTTTTTTTCCCCTGACATTATAATTGCCCATGTCTATGCTTTCCCACATTGGTCTAACATTATTTTGGGTTTTCTATACCAAGAAGAGATTTTTCTACATGGGAAATTTTTTGTTGTTGTTTTAAATCTTCTGTTGCATTTCAATTCCCCAAACCAGGTTAAATCTTAGGGAGATAAAGAGTTACTTCCTGTAATACAATTAGTGAAATTTCTAGGCAGATACATTATTACTAACTAAACAAAGATACCATAGTATTCTTGGATGTTTCTATTGATACTAGTGAGTACAACAGAAGTTCTGAAGACTACTAAATTACACCAAAGAATTATAGCCCTATTAGACAAGCCTAACACTACACAGTGGCATAGTCTCTCAATATGTACTCATATAGAACATTTAGGTTTGCTTATTGTAAAGTACTCACTAGCCAAGAAGGTGGGCAAATTGTTATTTGCAAGGCAACTTTAAACCAAGTAAGTCATTTCAGTTGAATCAAGTGTTTTGTTTTAAAGTCAACTCTTTTGCACACAGTTCAATATTCCATGCTGTGAATTAAAATGGTTGTTTCTCATTTCCTGTATTAACTGCTTTATATAATTGCTTTTGAGCACCCTCTGGTGGAGGGCAGAAGAGGAACATGAATGTATTGCTTCTAATCAGTGAGATTGATGAAGGGAAAAAATGTACATGTGTAGATTTCTTTTGATTCCTCATTTCTTCCCCTTATTATTTAATAGTTGAGGTCACTCAAGAATAAATCACATTAACTATAGTTACTCAGTCTATAACTCAGTCATTTAAAAACCACTTGGATACAGGTAAACTGGGCTTGAGGCCTATTTTTAGTATTTCCCGGGTAAGTTACATGACTTAACGAGACCTCAGTTTCCTCAACTGAGAAACGGGACTAATATCTTCATTAACAGCATTAAAAACATAAGCGGAAAAGTATTTAGCAGAGTAGATT
Organism: Dasyprocta punctata; assembly: GCA_004363535.1. Taxonomy (NCBI): domain Eukaryota; kingdom Metazoa; phylum Chordata; class Mammalia; order Rodentia; family Dasyproctidae; genus Dasyprocta; species Dasyprocta punctata. Next base: position 57,530 of record RJWM01002234.1, on the reverse strand, counting down.
ACATTTTGACTTAAAAAATAAAATCCATACTACACTTCATCTCTGGTTCCTTTACTGAAGGAAGGATTACTATATGTAGGTGTTTTCAGTTGCAAAGCCTATTTCTCTCTTAGTGTCTAAACCTAGATGACAGTGTCAGTATAACTGAACTATTTTATACAAGCTTATGTTAATTACACTTAAATTAATTAGTATACATCTGAAACATATAAAAAACAACCAAATATACTAATCTTTTCCATACTCAAGATATTCAAAATATGTTGGCTGGTATTTAGCAAATATTTAATTCCTAAGTGAATAAAATTTAAATTATTTAAAACTTTATTTCTTCCTATATAAGTTTCTGGCAAGTGCTATCTAGTTGACAGTATGTTTAGATATACTGTAGCTCTGAGTGCTTCTCAGAGCTTGTCTCTGATATCACTGACTACCTGCTGATGACTTGGATTTTCAAAGGGTATGTTACATAGTGACAGCCAAAGGCAGAATCTGCTACAGGTTTCCCACTGAATTTCTGTAAGATGAACTAACACTGAGGGTCAGAACAACAGGTTATCAGGGGCAAAAGAAAGGCACGTCCCAGTGAAAACTACTGAAAATATTAAGAAGAAATACATTTACCAAACATGTAAGTCACTTTTTCTTTTCCTGCTCCCACAATCAAAACAAAGAAAATATTGTCCTTCTGTATATGCAAGCTGCATTGTGCCCTTTTGTGGAGCTCTTCCAACAGTGTAGCTTGTAGTGTGAGTCCATGTGTGTACAACACTGGTGAGTATATGGGAAAGACACTGCACACAGATCATAGGGCCTGGATTAAAATCCTAAACCTTCTGCTTATTTATTTTGTACCTCAATCAGTTTTCTTTTCCCACTTTTATCACCTGTAAAAATTTTTTTAAAGGAATTCGATGAATTCCACATTCTTTTCTCTCCCCTTGAATGATTTTTTCAGTGGATACTCAGAGACATAACCCAACCCATCCTTCCAGGTACTACTTGCCACTATATTTTGTATACTGCATATAGATTTGTCTGTTCACTGATCAAAAAACGTGTCATGTGCTTGCTTACTCTTTTCTCTTTATATTTCTCTTCCTTGAGTTTTCTTCACCATTCTTTCCTAGACTTTGTAGGTAAGAGAGGATAATACGAGAAAATGTGAAAATACGTAAAAACTCAAATTCTTAAAATCAGCCTCCCTATCAGTGGTGGTGAACCTATGGCACGTGCGACACTCGCTGTTGCATGCAAGTCAAGTTGCCTTAGCATTACCCCAGCAGCTGAGCATTAACAGCAACTTGTCTTTTGCATGGCAGTCAGTACTCAGACATCCTTGCAATGTTGGCATTTTGCAATAATTAAGTGGTACTCTGCAATAAATAAGCCATCACTGCTCCATAGTCTCCCCAACTCTTAAACCCTAACACTTGGTGTCTTTTGGTAGTCAGTCACACCCAATGACACTTGGACAAACCTCCAAAAATAAATATGTTTTATTTAATTATCTCCTAAGGGCAAGACCAGAATCCTAGATGAGAACTAAGTAGACACAGACAGGGGGTATGTCACAGGCAGATGTTTTACGTAGGTGGGCCAAGGCACTGGACCTGACTGAAGAGATCAAATCAGAGATCAGAACTCTGTTGTCATACATTTGTAGACCACAGTCCTGTATGATATTTCTGCTACTGGGGAAGGGGTCATCCTGAAAGAGACAGCAATTATGCTTCAATGAATGCAGTGGATCAGCAAATTTACTGTTTGAGGCTGGGGAAAGCTTAAAGAGTTTCCCTCTGAATATGGAGAAATTTCATCCTAAAATGCTTCCCCAAGTTTCTCAAATCATTGTTACTTTTAACAAGGAAGTTCATGGAAAAATGTACCACTGTAAGGCAATCTCTTTGGTAAGTAGATATGCTTCCTTGGATGGGAACTTAGACTCCTAAGCCACACTACCAGGGTTTGAAATCCTGACTCTGCTTGCTAATAGCTGCATGACATTGGACGACTCTGCTGTCTTCTCAGTCTCAGTGCCTGCTTCTGTAAAGTTTTGTAAGTAACAAAACTGTTGTGAGGGTGTCCGTCTGTCTGTCTATATATCATACTCGATGATGTGGATTTTGCTGTGGGAAATAAACTGCACTTGCTTTGAGTGTAAAAAAACTACTATTTACTCACTTAACTGTTACTGAGCTACCACCATGGGACAGTTTCTGCTTTGATGAAACTAATGGTCCACTAGGCTATAGGTTTACAAATAAAGTGCTCTGTTTTATTCTGCTACATTTAATTCTTATTATGACTTGCTAGTGGGAATGAACTTGGCAGAGTCTGCCACAGTGCTATTCCACAGACACAAATGAGGGTCAGAGTCACTCATGATCACAGTTAATACAAAGCAGAGTGGAGTCAGAACTAACAAAAGTTGATTCCTACCTTTCTTTAAATATCACTTTTACTTGAAATGTGAAACAACCTGGTTAGCTTGTTATTTTTTGGGTACAGGAACATGGCAAAATTAAATTATGAGAAACAATCTTAAATCTTTAGATGTCATTAAATTACCCAGAATATAGAATGATGCTTTCAGACATAAAAAGACAATGCAAGAAATAGAGTAACTTACGCTGCAGAATTTTATCAGGTTTTTCTTTTTTTAGGTTAACTTCAACAGTGAGGAAACTTGTAACAAAATATAACTTTATATTTCTCAGGTCAGATATAGTTTTTACATCATTTGAATTATTTTGTTGAGTGAATTATATTTTTAAAACATTGCCATGAGAGAAAATGACAATGGATTGTGCTTGGGGAAGACATTACAAAAGATATATCAAATGTTTCCTGATTCTTCATCTATTCAAGTACAGCAGTGTTCACATGATGATTACTAAGTCACACATTTGACTCATATATTATCTTGTTTCATGTGGGGCAGTCCAATACAATGAACACTCTCAAAGTAACTGAAAACCAAACTTTTAAGTAATTTTTTTTAAATTATGAAAGTATTCTTTCCCAAAAAATTAAAATATTCTATATATCACGGGAAATTTCACACACAATGGTTTAACACAGCAAGAAGTATGAAAAGGTTTTGTTACCAAAATTGAAAACAAATGCCAAAAGAAACCATGTGTTAAAATAAAAACAATAATCTATCTCCCAATAGTTTGTATTCCATGATAATTGTTATTGTTGTTGTTATTTAATTAGGTTCTATGGAACCAGCTATTGAAAGGCATTCACCAGTTAATGTTAAATGGGTGAAAAATCTATCTAGGATGCAGTGAGTTCGGGTTGTAAAAGCAGCAGTGCTTATTTTATCTCCCCACAAAGTGTTGCTGAGATAATTACTGCTGACAGCTTTATTCAAGGTTCATTTCACTTTTTCTGCTATTTTTCCCTGGTTAGAAGTTCAGCAGAGCCCATGGGAAGCCACACCCCTCGCACCTGTTAGGCTTCTTCATGTTACCGAGGGCCAGTCTGGACATGTCACTTCAAATTAGCATTGGACCAAGGCGCTAACTGTGACAATTACTTATCACAGGTTTAACTTAAAAAAAAAAAAAAAAAAGGGAAAAAAAAGTTTCTAATTCAACCACAAAAACAGTGTCACCAAATGTAATTTAAACCTATAAAAGTAGATCGCATAAAAACAGAGAGCTACAGAATAGGTTCCCAGGGTTGAGCTTTGTGCAGTATCTGAATTATGCAAGAATGCTACGCAACTGAACATTTCCTTTAAAACAAAACAAAACCAAAATGTAAATATGGCAGAGATAGCAATTACACTTTACCAACCAGCAGTGGATTTCAGGTTTTCTACACTGTGCTAATTCTTTTGTGTCAAGTAACTAATTCAATAACGAAATTTCCAGCCAAACAAAGCAGCTACTTCTAAATTTACCAAAGGAAAGAAAGTTTTATATTAGATAGGAAGGAAGCATTCTTCCATTTGTTTCTAAATCACAAGCAAGCCAGGAAATTATCATTAGAGTGAGTAGATATTAACTCAAAAGAAAAAAGGAAAAACCTCAGACTCTTAAATGTGTCTCAGGCTAGCTATTATAACGCTCTCTGTTTCAAGTGCAAAATAATCTCAGAATTATGCCACCTCTGAAAAGACCTGGGATGGCTGGAGATGGTTAATATGGACTGCTGTGAGGCTAATTGTGGATCTTCAGTTAATTACTTTCTGCTGATAGGGGATTTAAAAATAAATAAAATGGTCTTTTACTCCATTTTTATTTCAGTTTGGACTAAAGAAAACATAGAACCATGATAGTTAAACTCTGAACATTGTTTGCTCCTGTTATTTAGATGAGGAACCAAAAGGCACGGGAAACACATTCACATCATAACCAATGCTAATGTGAGCTAGCAAAACACTATTAAACAGATCTGCATTTGCCACAATGAGCATGATTTGGTTCACAAATGTTCAGGGTCCATTACCTGGTCAGCATTAACAGAAATTTCAGTGTCATTTCTTTCTTCTCCTCTTTCTTCCTGCTCATCTCACTGTCTCTCTCTGACATATATATATTAAACACACACACAGACACACACACACACACGCAGAGGCTGGAAACGCAAGCCATCTCTAATGAAGACTGGCTTTGTAACAGCATCTTAAAGTATTAAACAATCATGAAAATAAAAGGAGAAAATAACAATACAAAGCTGGAAAATCAACAGAAAAATCTGCAGAAAGTCACACCTATTGGTGAGTGAAATTACCTCAATAGTAATTTTGGTAGGCAACATTATCTTAACAGTTTGAGAAATTTAAAAACCATCCTACACATGAAAGGCACATTGGAGATACAGGATTTTTCTCAAGATACTTTCTTAACATTTATAAAGACACACTAATAAAAGTTTGTAAAATCAATATAGAAAATATTGACTATAAATAAGAGTCCAGGATTTTATGAGAACAAGCCCTTTGCCTTATTTTACAATCACAAGATAATCACACAGCAAATCAAAACCAAATCATCAGTTACAAAGATGCTTTTACCTCAACTGTTTCCTTATTTTAAGTTTAACAAAGAAATTCTAGTAGAGGAAACATAACTATATTAGAGAGCTATTATATTCATTAGTGGTTACTTCAGCTCATCAAAAGTACAGAACCTTCATATATGCAAGGATGCATCTCCAGCCTGCTTTGTATGCAGAAAGAGTACTAATCAACCATTTGGCAAATGTCTAGTCAGCAGTGGGATGCCATTTACCTCACAACATTGTGGAACTCTGGTTAGCAAACATAGGAGCACTGGATATTTTTCCAGCAGCATCTAATTCCTTGGCAAAATTTGGGTAGTTGAGCTAACAACTTTGGTCTCAAGCATATGGACAATGCTTCAGGCTTTTCATCCTAGAAAATATACAGTCTGAATTAACTACACCAAATTAGGCATAGTAAAATACATGGGTACTATCTAAAAATGAGAAAAAATAATTTTACTTCGCTAATCCATGGGGTCAATCACAACCATTTTTCACCTACATTCAACTTCCATAACCCTCATTGTGAATCTCGAATTCCTGGTTTAAAAGTTGGGAGAACTGGAGACATATTTCAGTAGTACAGCATTTGCCTAAGATGCACAAAGCCCTAGCATGTGTTTGATTTCCAGCACTGAAAAACAAAGTTATGGCTTAACAGAATCATAAACTTGATTGTGTCTGTGTTTAGATATCAGATTCTAAGGTCCTTGAAGGCACATCTGGACCTTATAGTCTAATTTTAGGTACCACAGGACATAAGAGGCTGCTCTGCATAGGCTAGCCATGCAGTAAATACCTATCACTTTAATTTGAGTGGACGTTTTCCCTTCCAAGATAAAATAAAAAGACTTCTAACTTTCTAGAGTAATACACATTCTGCCTACATCTAGAGACAAAAACCACTCAAAGTGAGATAAATACATATAAATACATGGGCATTTAAATGGCTATCTAACTGAGCTCTGGGTCTGAGTGAAAAGTATAAGGCACAAAAGTATTGAGACTTGAGATAACAAGATAAATTTAATTCAGTAGTCACTGAGAACTTGAAACCTCTAATCAAAATAAGGAAAATATAGACTATTCAAATTCAATATAATTTCAACTTATGCATTTTCATTTTTTGATAAAGGCATACTATATTATTTCATATTTAATGTTTCAGTAGAATTATTTTCACATTCTAATACATGTAATCTCTGTAGACTACAGGAGAATTATAATAATTTGAATGTCATTTGACTTGACTTTGTAAGATATGATGGTTTTAAAATTTAGATAGATGTCTAATGTAGTTAATAAAAACATTTTCAGATTGGTATAGACACTAGATATGTATTACTAGATATAAAAATATTAATAATACATTTAAAATATCTCACTTAAGAATAACATACCTAGCATGAACTGACAATGATATCTGTAATATACTCACACCTGAAGGTACTCATTAGAGACATAGTCTGAGTTATCCTCTATGCTCTAGTTAGTTTGAGTGATTTTTAAGATGGATGATGTGTAGTATCATAATAGATTTCTCATTTTTTCTCCTAGGATTTCCACCAAGATTTTCATTGTATGATTTGAAACTTACATGCTAAGTGTATTTGATTTTCAGCATTAAAACCTCTTAGTGAATAGATCTTTTGCCATTACGTAGTTATTCTCCTTAGTATTCATCTTAAAGTCTATTTTGTCAGGTATTAATGTAACTATACCATCTTTTAATTTTCACTTTTCAGTTCTTATCCTTTAGATGTCTGGGGGGGGGTATTGCACTTGACTATATTTTACTTTAGGGCTCTCACTCAATAACAAGAAACAGTAAATTCATGTATACACATGTGTATATGTTTACTTAGTGGTTATTGGTTCTTAAACACATACAAATACCCCAAGAACATACTTATATATATTTAGAAAAAAACCCAAAAAGCAAAATGAGAAAATCCTCAGATACAATAATCTTTTAGAAAGTACCTGACACATGCAAAAAAGCCCTAGTCTCAAGTAAAGTATGTCTTCTGTGGAGAAACTCACAGCTACAGCATTTACTTGTGTCAATGCTCCAAATTTAGTGCTTTGAAACAGGGATAAATCATTTTTGTGCACTTATTATATAAGTTCTATTTTTAAAAGTAGCCTATAACATTGAACTGTATGAATTTACTGAAAATAATACACTAAAGAACGAAAATGTGAATCTAACAAAAACTAAAAACAAAACTTTTTCAAGAGATAGCAGATAAATCATCTTATATATTATTTTGATAAACATATGGTAATATTAGAAATCTTCCTTTCAAAAAAGTAATTTCTCTGCAAAATGAAAAAGATCATTTCAAAATTAATATAAACTTTATTTTTAAAAAAACGTTAGTACACTTGTCATTTAGAAGTCCTACATTATCTAAAAGTTACCTATTTTTTTGATTCATTTCATTTACTAAGGAACTATGTGTTAGAATTATATGTAAGAGAATTTTAGAGTTAGGAAAAGACTTGGACTTGGAGGTAGGGAGGGTGTTGGAGAGGAATGGAGAATAGTCTAACATTTATTGGACATCTCTACAACACACACTTTAGATTCATTTCCTCACACCTTGTTAATACAAGGATTTTATGAGGTAAGTATCTACTCCTGTTTTAAATGTAAGGTAACAGAAGTCCTGAGGATATTCTGCTCATTGCAGCATTGATATTTAATTCTAATTCAAGTTGTTCTGACTCCATAGTCTATATCCTTTCAATCACATTTTTAAAAAAACCTTTTAGCTGACCAGATGATATATTTATTATCTTGTTTAATCCCAAAGCTGCTAATACACCCAAATTCAAATTTTGCAAAATTAAATTTGTCTAGTAACATATTCTATTTCATGGTCACACACACACATTCTACTATAACTCATTTGTCTATTAAGGAAATAAAAGTCCTCAGGACTTACATCAAACAGTTACCTGTAGAACTACAGAGAGAGATTACAAACTGGGCCTCCAGGCTCCAATACATCAAACCCTTTTACATAGTCTGTCATTTAAGACACTTAAACACACCTATCACTACCATGTGACCCAAGTCTCCTAAATGATGTAATACAAACTCTTCCTCAGCTAAAATGACATTCAAATCTCTTTGACAGAACCAAAATAACATTATCCAAATTGGACTTTCTCCCATTTCATAAAACTATAACCTTTATTCAATATGTCCTGTGGGAAAAATTACATGCTATAGCCAGTTGTGAGTAAAGTCTACTAAGGAAAGCCAAAGACATCTTTTGGTATGTGAATTCAGGAGGCATTTGGCAAGACTGGTTGTCTGAGTCTTAAGAAACATTAGGCTGCCACTTTTGCACACATACAGGTAGCTAAGAGGCAAGTGATAAGGATCTTTCCTTTACTAGAGTGGAGGATCTCCTTGGGGATACTGTGACGAGCAAGGGAATCTCTGCTAGTATAGCCATGCATATCTGGGTGCAGGGGTAGGCCCAATTGGACAAAAATGGAAGGTAGCCTGTAGTTCCTTCTAGACTCTAACTTCATCCTACCAAATTTTTCTCTAGGACCTACTTCTCTCTCCCTCATCATCCTAGACTTCATAAGTCCTACTGTACCCTCGTATCTATTTCCTAGGGCTAATATCATCTCCTCTGACAAGACCATATTCTCGTCTATACCATAACTCTGTTCTCACCAGATCTCAACTTTATAGAATCTTATCTGTATTGAGTCTTATTTCCTTAAAGCTGCAACCATCTCAAAAAAAAATGCATCAAGTTTGCAGCAGCCCACATGGAGTGAAGAACACTTAAAAACTTTGCTGGACTATTCATTGAAACTGTGGCACTTAGGGGACAATGTTACACTTTGAATGTAGTTTTGGAATTTTCAGACATTTTTTGATTAGGCTAAAAAATTCTTCAAAGATTAAAGAACAGATGCTATTTGATAGTGTAGCCAGCCAAAAATATCATGTAGTTTTGTGGGAGGCATTCTGATAGACAAGTCAGAAATGGAATTTTAGTCCCGGCACAACTTTCTAACTTTCTAGTATTCTTCTGAAAGTCATTTATCTCTCTGAACCTCATAGTACCATTAAGGAGCTTGGATATTATCCGATCATCAATGGAAGCAGAGGAGTAATATATGATACAAATGTTCTTAACAAAGACAACTGATATTCTACAAGTTCTGGAGAATGGAGTGTGTTGGTTATTTTTCTCTAGTTGCTGGGACAAAATATCCAGTGCTCAAAATTAAGGAAGGAAAGGTTTATTTAGTTCACCATTAGTGGAGGTTTCAATCCATAATCAGCTGGCTCCAAGGCAGGGTGGCATGATGAGGGGTTAACAGTTCATAGCAGAAGACAGCAAAAAGCAACAACAGCAACAGTGGCAGTGGGGAGCAAGCCTCTTTTCCTACCTTATCTGCCCTAGGGTGGGTCCCTTATACCCATACCATCTCAGTGCCCTCCTCTTATACAGGCTAAAAATACTCACAAAGTGAGGACCTTGGACCCTTGCTGAGTCACACAGTTAAACTTCTAAACTTCTCAAGTTGACACAATGAATCAACCATTACAACATGCTGGAGTGTAAACAGCTGCCACAGGGCGTGTCTTCTACATCCTAGGATACAGAACTGCTGAGTTACTTAGTTAAACTTCTAAACTTCTCAAATTGACACAATGTATTAACCATTACATGGAGTGAAGGAAAGCATGAGGTGGAGACCTGAAACTTGGAAAACAGGAGAAAATGATGAGAGTTAAAATGCTGGGAGGAACGCAAGAACTTGGGGGAGGCAGTTCAAAGGACTAAAATGATGAGAACTAAACCCACAACACTTCTTGACACTTGTTTGCAAAATTCCAAGGTCACAGTGAAAATGAAGACACAATATTCATTAACAAGAGTCTATCTGTTTGGACATCATAATACCACATTTTTTGGGGGGTGGGGGTCTTTTTGAGACAGGGTCTCGCTATGCACTTCAGGCTGGCCTTGGGCTCACTCTGTAGCCCAGGCATTTCTCCAGCTTGCAACAATCCTCCTGCCTCAGCCTCCCGAGTGCTGGGACTACAGGAGTGCACCACCACACCCGGCTCCAAATTTTCTTAGTGCTTTGTTTCCACATATACGATCTTACTTGACCCTTACAATAATGCTGGATAGTCGTAGTAATGGGGAACAGAGATTTATTTGATCGAATTATACTTATTAAGCAGTTACTATCTAAAGGTATTAGGTATGCAATAGTGAACAAAAGTAGGTATCTGCCCTTGTGGAACTTACAATTTAAAGTGGGAAATAACTACTTACACTAAATATAAAATCACAACTGTGGTAAATACAATGAAAGAACAATTTCCACAGGAAAAAAGTGGCTGAGTTGGAAGAATGAGCATAAATCACACAGAAAAGATGAGGGAGGAGAATGTAAGGGCTAGTGACAGTACCTTAAGAGAACTGTCAGAAGTCAACAGAGCCACATAACAGAGAACACAGAGCAGTGAATATGACAACCTAAAGAAGTAGCCAGCTAGCACACTGTGCAGATCCTGGTCATGTTAAGGAGTTTGGTCTTTATTTGTAGAGATTTAGGCAGGGAGATTACTCAAATACATTTAAACCCATTTTAAAAGTGTTTATTTTTGATGTAGTATAGAGAACTGACTGAGAAGAAGTGAGACTGTGTATGACAGTTTGGTTTAGAAGCTTCTGTAATACCTCAGATTAGAGAAGTTCATAGCTTATTTATATTAGAATAGTAGCAGTAGAAATGGACAGAAGTGAATGAATGGGAGATACGCAGGGGCTAAAACTGACAGAAATGATGATGACTGGATGAAATTATCAAGAATACAGTAACTCAGTCAGGTGTGGTGGCTCGTGTATGTAATCCCAGCACTCAGGAGGCTGAGGCAGGAGGATCATTGTGAGTTCGAGACCAGCCTGGGCTGCAAAGTGAGTTCAAGGGCAGCCTGAACTGCATAGTGAGACCCTGTTTCAAAAAAACCAAAAAAAAAAAAAAAAAAAAAAAAAGAGTACAGTAACTTGTATGTGGAATTGGATGGTGATACCACTTAGGGAATTAAGGAACTTCAGAAAATGATCAGGTATGGCCAAGAAAGAACCTGAATTCAATTCTGGACATTCTGAATTTAAAGTCCTTTGGGACATTTACGGTATGATAAGATATGATAAGAAGGCTATTCCAGAACTGACACAGGAAGATGGAGCTAGAAATATAAATCTGTTAATCATCATCACATGGATGATAATTAAATTATAGGTCTAGTAAGAATATGCAGGGAGAACATATAAGATGAAATGAGTATATGGAAATAAACTATAAAGGAACTCCAACATTTATGACTGGGTAAAGGTGGAAGACTCTGCAAAGAAAATAGAAAAGGACAGAATAACAAAGAGAGGGGGAGAAACCAGGAGAGTATGACATCTTGGGAGCCTAGGAAACAGTGTTTAAAGAAGGAGTCAAATGAAGGGTCAAAGATACGAAGTATTTTTAAAAGCCCAGAAGTTGAAACTATCTACAAAATGTTTGCTTCATCAACAGTAGAACAGATAAATAATGTGAAATATATAATATTATAAAGCAATGACAATGGTTGGGGACAGTAGTGCACATCTGTTATCCCAGCTACTTGAGAGGCGAGGCACACAAGCCCGAAAACCACTAGTTTGAGGTCAGCCTGGGTGAATTAGTGAGACCCTGTCTCAGGAAAAAAAAAAAAAAAAGAGGCTGGTGATGTAGCTCAGTGGTAGAATCCTCGTTTAGTATGTATGAGGCCCTGGGGTCAGTACTACTAAATAAATACAAGATAGCAAGCTAGACAGACACATAGACAGATGAATAGACAGGCAGACAGACATTAAACACAAAGCAACAATGATGAATTAACTTTAAAAAATAAAAAGAGACTCCCCATCCCAAATAAAAGATCTAATCAAAAATTGGGCGAGTGAAATGAATAGACATTGCAGAAGAAGTACAAAAGGCCAAAAATACACCAAGAAACGCTCAACATAGCTGGCCATTAGAGAAATATAAATTAAAGCAACAATGAGATTCCACCTTATCCAACGAAGAATAGTCATCATCAAGAAATGAAATAAAAACAAATGTTGGCAATATTACAGGGAAAATGGAAGTTTTTTACAACATTGGTAGGAATGTAAAGTAGTAGAACCATTAAGTTAATCGGTATGGAGATTTCTCACAAAGCTAAAACTAGAAGTTATTACCCTTCAAAGTATCTTCCTGAAAAAGTTAAAGAAATCATATAACAGTGATATACGCATACCCAGGTTTATAGCAACACAATTCATAATAGCTAAATCTTGAAAGTGACCTGTATGTCTATCAACAGATGAATGAGCAAAGAAGAGGTGGCATTGGAATTCTAGTGTTGTAAAGAAAGAAAAACAAGTTATTTGCAGGAAAATGGATGCAAGATGGACCATAATGTTAAATGAAATAACTCAGACACACAAGTTAAATATTTTGGGTGAGAAACCCAAAATATCAAAAAAGAACAAAATAAAAGATAATAGTAGAAAAATAGATCTTTCTCAGATGTGAAGGGCATCAAGAGATGGAAGGTGGGGGGACTGAAGGGAAAGGGAATGGAAAATGGAATTAATATACATGTACGAACTCCACACAAGAAATGTAAACAATAGGTACTGCAGACATGTACTAAAAAAATATGAAGAGAATATTGACCCATTTCACAAACATAAATTGAACAAAACCGAGTAAAAGAAAGGAAGAATGGACTAGACCAGTGATGGTGAACCTTTTAGAATTTTCAATGATAACAACCAGCCTGCTGCGCTATGTGTGCCATAGGTTCACCTCCACTGCAGTAGACAAACAGCACATACTATATGATTCCATTTATTAATGCTCAAAACCAGGTAAAACTATTCTTTGGTTTTATATCTTGGATAAATGGAACCTGATAGAGGGCTTCCAGTGTGCCAGAAGTATTTTCTTAATCTGGATATTGGACTTACGACATAAAAAAAATTCATCAATTTGTACACTAATGATACATATATTTTCCTGAATGAATGTAGTTCAATAAAAAGTTGCTTTGTTTTCTCATGTTGCTAAGCCAAAAATGACAGAGAAATGAAAAGGCCTACTTGATTTATGGGAATCACTGGCACTTGAAGAAAAACTATTCTAGTGTAGAAATGGATTGAAGACCAGAGTGGTGAGTTGGAGAATAAGTGAAATTTTAAAAAATGGAGGTAATAACTACACATAACTCTGGCTGCAAAGAAGAAAGAAAATAATAGCTAAAATCAGAGAAGATTTATTTTTTATTTTCATGGTGTGTAAGCTGGTGTGCATGCATGTGTTTCTTCTAAAAGGAGAAACTGTTCACATTTACATGTGGGTAGACTACCTAGTAAAATGACATTAGTATACTAATGATATTGTTGATAGTATATAGTTCCTGAGAAGACAAAGAGGATGAAGTAGAGAGCACAGGTAAAGGACAATCTTAGCTTCGACGAGAAAAAAGGGTTTGCCCTCCAATGGGAGTGATCTTTTTTCTATATACAGTGGTAACCTTGGTTTACAAACTTAATTTGTTTTATGATTTTGGGGAAGATGGTTGCTTTTGTGTCTGGCACCCAATGCAGAATTTGCAAACCGAAGAGTTTGTGAACTGCAGTTAATGCTTTCAAAGTGTGAATCTGGACTAGTAGCAAGATTCTAACATTCAATGTAAAGGAGCTTCAAAGTATTCAGTGTGTCTCTGTGGTCTTGGACAAGTTTTTTAATAGCTAGGCATAGTACCTTCCATGCTTAAAATGATAGAATTTAATATCATTTATGAAATTTTATGGATCAATTAATAAATACTTGACTAATATCTTAAGAAATGAAAAAGGACAGAATAATACTAGCTTTGCCTTCCTGATGTCAAAAGCTTACAATTAATTAAACTTGTAAAATTTCTTTACACTATGCAAAATATAAGGAAAAAAAATTGGAAGACATGCTGCATACAGTGGTCATACTTCATAGTAAATTACAGGAAGATCCAGATACCATTTTCATCTGACATTCCGTAAAAGTGGGACTACAGCCACAGTGAATGTAGCATGCTTGTCACTGAGTTGTTCCACAGTGAATATTATGGTAATGTAGAAGAGCAGAGTTGATAGGTCAGTGATGGTGTACCTTTTAGAGCTTTCAGTGATTAAACAGCCCCCTGTGACATGTGTGCCATAGGTTCGCCACCACTGTGACAGGCTTTCACAGACAACCTGTCATTGACTTCCTCTGCTACTAGGAAAGCCAAATAGTGTGGAAAGATCATTTTGTTTAAGTTCAGATCCCACCGTTGCTTCTTAATTTTGTGGTCATATGAAGGCTACAGTTTGCTCATCTGAAGAATGGGGCAATCAATAGCCTTCAGCTTACAAAGTTACTAAGAATATCAAGTAAATTAAGTATGTATTGCTACTACTACTAGTTCCTTGTATAGAGTAAGTTTTCAAGTACTATCTAATACCAATATTCTTGGAGAAATGGGTATAAGGTGAGCCCAAGGCCATTTTATGTGACTAAATAGATTCTCTGAGGAAAATTTCTAAATGTGTATGATAGCTCAAGATGAGAAACTAGAGTAGGGAAAAAACAATAATTTGGAATTTTAAGTTTCATAAAGAAATTCCTTATGGTATAATGGGAAGATGCAGTCTTGAGAGTCAAAACCGGGCAAGGACCTCCTTTCTACCTTTGATGTGCATTGCTAGGCAGGTTATAAACCACTGTAGGCCTCAGTTTTCTCATACAGAAGCACAGGGACAGTAACATCTACTTTTTAGGGAAAATTAGAGAAAAAAATATATAAAGGTTCAGCAAAGCACTTACAATAAAGTAGAATAAATGTATAATGCTTCTTATAGCTTTTATTATTAACAACAAAATAGTATAGAGACAAAGAAAACTGGCTAAATGTCATCCAACTGTGTCCAACATGTGGCACTTCACAACTAGTAACACAGCCCCAGAAGATTGCAAACTTTCAACGCTATTGTGTAATTTTAGCAGTATTTTTCATGACTCAGTTGCATAGTAGTTGAATGTGCACTGTGTAGGTGACACCAGAATATTGTGTAGGGGAGGGTGCAGTGGCTAATTAATTCTGCCTCATGCACTTACCATGCAGTCAGTCAAATCAAAACCCCAGTGTGTCAGGTGTTACCTGTATTTGTGGGACTTGGAGAATAAAATGTGAGCAAGATAGTGGAAAACATATAAAATACATTAATACAGTGAATGCATTTAACAAAGCTTCATTTTAAAATATATTTTGTTGCTGGGCATGGTGGCTCATGCCTGTAATCCCAGCAATGGTAAGGCCGAGGCAGGCAGATTGCCGGGAGTTAGAGGTCAGCCTGGGCTGCATAGTGAGTTCAAGGCTACATAGCGAGACTCTACCTCAAAAAACTGAAAAATTAACTAAATACATAAATAATTTTACCATAACATTTCCAGTGTTAGTGATGTTAGATATCTAATTATAACAATATCATGAGCAAAAAACTATGTGTTATATTTTTGTACTTCCTAAATGTTTAACATTAATGTGTGATTTTAGCTATCTTTTTCATGTCTGAAAAAGCATGGTGTGTCAATGCAAACCTCATAAGTAATAACAGTATGCTATGTAGGGAGGCAGGCACAGTGCAGTGCTAACTCTGCCACCTGTGCCGGCCACACACACTCATTCAAATCAAAAACCCATGTGTATCAGATGTTGTGTGCACGTGTACAACTTGGAAAGTACAGTAAAACGGCAATTACCAATAATGGTCTTTCAGTCTACCTACAGGTGTGTCTGTGAAGATAGATGTTTACTGTTATTAGGCAAACAAGTAAATTTTCTTATTAAACTTGGACTTGTGTTATTGGATGAAATAATTTCGTAAGTTAAAATACTTTCAGCACTGTACTGTGCCTGCCTCCCCTACATAGCATATTATTACTTATGAAGTCTACATTGACACCACGCTCTCCAGTCATGAAAAGATAGTTAAAATCACACATTAATGTTAAACATTTAAGATCTTATGAGGTCAAATTAATAGCTTCCAGGGCCATATGTGGCCTGTGGGCTACTGTTGGGCATGCCTCATCTATACTCTTTTGTTTGTCTTCACTCCTGGGGGTCACTATGTAGTGGTAACGTTTTATAATAAAGCTAACGAAATTCAACTTCTGAAAGGGATTTTGGTTCTTGTTTCAAAACTTCTCATGTCATGGTAAAAGACTAATTTTCACTGTATTATTCTTTACGTTATAATCATCTGAAAATAATGAATATCACAAGGAAGATAAAAGTTTTGAGCTCCTGAATTTGAGAACTAATGTGTCATGCTACTGAAAAACATCATTTCCTGGGATACAATAAATGTTTCCCTTTGATTTCTAAATTCTTGGTGAACTGTGCTAGATGAACAAACCATACAGATAGCATATGAGTGAAGGCAAAAAGCTGAGTCACTACAGTTTTTGAGGGACTACATGCTTTCCTTCCCTATCCTGTAGGTTGTATTTTTTTGTTTGCTTTATTTGTTTTACTAGCAATTATAAACTGATATCTATCAATTATAAAATACTGGGAATTACATGACGTTGTCAATGGGTGACAAAACTTTGAGAGACATGCATAACCACAGCACCAAAAAGCATATCGTGTAGTAACACAAATCCCTCTTCTTTTTTCTTTCTTTTTAATATATCAAAGCAGATAGATGATTAAGTAAATAATATGAAGTAAAAGATGCAATGAACATCGTGAAGTAACAGTGTTTATTAAAGATCATGCTTGCCACTAATCTAAAGGTAATCTTTTATGGGTCTAAATTACAAGCATTTAAATATTATGCAAGTTGAGTTTACATTTGCTGTAAATGAAACTAAAAAGTTTAGAAACAAGTAACATAAGGGTCAGATTCTCCAGTTTTCAACTGCATGCACAATTCAAGATAACTGATTAAATTTTGTTGGGTTAAAATGCTCTTCTGTGCCTTCATCTAGCATGGTTCATTGACAATTTAGAAATTAAACAACATATCTACTCTTTTTCATCTCTTTAGATCCTAATGTTATTTCTCTACTTAGCCCATTCTACTTGCCTCTTGTTTAACCTTGAGCTACATTTAAATTTTAGGGTAAATAGCTAATGCTTTGTCTCTCACTTGGATTTGCATATTTTAATTTGGGGTTAGTGCTATTCCTTCTTGTCCCCCTCTCTCCCTTTTTCATTATCATCAACTACACAGACAGTAGTTTTTAGCTCTGAAGGTTTCCCACACTTAGTGATTGTGACTAGAGTTCTTCCAGAATTAAGAAGATTAACTTTCCTAGCCTCAAGGTCTGGGAGGAAAACAATGGCTTTTTATAACCTCTGGGATCTTTCAGGTAGGACTACTCTATATTTTCTCAAGTTATTTCTTTAACTGCTCTCCTTCCAACCATTCCTCATCATCATGGATGCTTTCTTCTTAACTTGAAGCACTTTATATAAGCTGCTGTTTTATAAAGTATCCAATTTCAATTATTCCACTGCTGAGAATAGTGAAAGCAGATTACAGTAAACCTAAGAAAGTGTCCAAATGAAGCTATCTGCCTTGAAATAAAATGTTGACGCAATAGTATCAAATGAGCAAATGAAAGCTAACTTCTAAACTTTCAGATAGAATAGCTTGTGGTGTTAACTAGAAATTTAGAATTTAGTTATATTTACTTATTAAGCAAGTGGCTAACAATATCACCACTGACAGCTTAAAATATCCAAATCAACTTGTTACACATGGTTGGGGAACATGTGTTGGTTCTTCGAAGTTTTATTAGCATTAGTCCTATATTTTCTAACCTGTCATAATTAATTCAGTCCTCTTGCACTTTGAAATCTCCACAATAATAAGAACTTTATCAGGCTGGTGTTGGTATGAAGTGGCATAGCAAACTGAAATCCCACCGGGAGCAGTCCACAGACTTCTCCTCTAAGCAGCAAAAAGCTGTTATCATTTTCTGAATTACAGGAACTATAAAAGGACACTCTACTCAAGCTGCCGCTGAATGTCACCTGAAAAGCAATCACAAAAGGGCTCTGTCTTGGCTTATCTCTGAGCTCTGTCACTACGGCAACCAGCAGGGAATAAGTATCTGTGGGTCTATGAATTTCAGAATCCCATAAAAGCCAGGGCTAAAAAGGCATGTGCAGCCTCTCAGAGATTGACTGCATTAATACATTAGCAAATACTGTGAAACACTGGATAAATGTCAGCAATTATGGAAAAAGCGTCTAATAACGATATTCGTTGCCTGTCAAACCCCCATGAGGTTTGATATGTAACTGCCACTCAAAGCTGTCTGTAATTTTATCTCTTTTATACATCTGAATCCACAGCATTCAAATTTGTACTTTCAAAGTAATAAACTGTAAAGCAGTTCATTCCATGTTGATCACAACTGTCAACAAACATACAATAAAAGAACAAAAAGACTTTCACTGGCTTTGGGAAATATCAGTACCAACAATCTCTTTTGGATATTTATTTTTAAAATATATATGTATTTTTTCTATGTGTGGAATATTAAACAATGGCATGATGTGAAATAGCAATTGATTTGACTATTGATTGTCACTTTGAGCTCATGCATGAATGCTCATTGTAAGCCTTCTCTTTTGATTAGAAAATTGCTAAGAATTTATAGCCAATTAGACACAGTTGTCAACAACCCTTTTTTTGCACATAACAAAATGCCATAGAAGTTCTTTACAGTCCCAAATAGGCTACTTTCCCTATCTTTGTCAAATACAGAATTACAGGTAATCTAAAGCCCACGGGCCTAAAAGCACAATCTAATAAGTTGAGACTACCACTCTTCACATTCATATTTCTATTGCTCAAGAAAATAATTTATTAAGAAATCTTATCACATATGTTACAGCTGTTCAAATGCAATAGACAGCATGTTAACTTGCAAACACAAATGCCAGAGATTAAGTGCCACACAAATGTATTATAAACAACCTCTATTTCTCAGTTATAGAATAGGGTCAGGTGTAAAGGTTCCAACGAGACCTTTCTGACTAATAGACTAATAGCGAGAAAAGCTTGGCTTCTAGAAATACAGTAGAAGTACCTGTGAAGCAACTAGTAATATCTATTGGAATATTCAGCTACCAGTTATTGCTAACTCATGTTTTAATTTTTTATGAATGTAAGAAATATTTACTGTTATTTTGTGCCAGAGACTAGACTAGGCACTTTGGCCAGAAAAAGAAGCTAGACTTGCTTCTTGTCCTCAAGGAGTTTAGAGTCCCACATAGAAAAGTTACTGCAGATACTCTGTATATAAGCCAGCTAAAAGGAAAATGTGGTCTCAAGTAACCCTGAGAAAAAGTTTAAAAAATCATAACTGTATTCCATACTATTTCTATCAGAAAATATTTATTTATATTCTACTACATGGCTTAAATCAGCTCATGGACATCAAATATACTTTCCAATATACAAATCATTATACAGTGCCTCTTAATATATCACAAGCACTTGCTAACTGTTCCAAAATAGACTACAGTTCATTCCAATACATTAATATGGCTGCTATTCAAAAACACACACACAAACAAGCAAAAGTGCCACAGTAAGAATCTGAAATTCACTTACATTCAAAGAGCCCAATGTTACCCTTTAAAGAAGAATAAAAGCAAATTTTTGTTTCTCTTTTCTGCCTTTTATTCAAAAATTATAAAGCTTCAAACTCAACATGAATACTGAAAATTTCAAACTAATTTATCTACCTTTCGTCTACAGTTCAAAATACAAATTATTTTCAACACTGTTTTACTGCAGAGTAATTTAAGTTTTTTAGACAATTTGATTTTAAAAATTGAGATAGGTCAAATATGGAACTATAAGAATATATCATTAAGGTCTGGGGGTATGGTTTAGTAGTGGAATGTGTGCTTAGCATGCAGGAGGTCCTGGGTGTGATCACTAGCAAATAGCAATATAAGAAGATCATAACTTAAAACCTTCAGCAAAATACTGGAATTGCATTAGATCAACCTCTGAAATGCCTCTAAAATGGCTCATTGGAAATTCAGTTGGATAGCATTATATTAGGTTCTCGTGGGATAAATGTTAATGTTCATTACGCCTCATATTAAAAATATGACCTTGCAATCAGTCGTGGTGGCACACACATGTAATCCCATCACTCTGGAGGTTGAAGCAGGAGGATACCCATGAGTTTGAATTCAAGGCCAGCTTAAACTATAGAACAAGACTTCATCTCAAAAATCAAATGAACAAAGCCTTTCATACAACTCTTAACAGTGAAACATCATTTCCACAATCACTAACGCTTAAGAAATCTAAGTTATTTTTTCACTTTTTCCCCATCACCTCTGATATTCACTCACCAAGTCTTGTTTAATGGTCCTATGAAATATCTTTACAAAACATCTCTTCCTCTATGTGATTACCATCATTAGGCAGCACATTAAACTCCTTTCTGCTACCATCACCACCAGAAGTCCATTCTTCATCATGAACCTATTTCAGAGTCCTCTTCATTCAGCAAACTCATCTGTATAGTTCAATATATTTGCTCATTATTTATTATGTGAAATCATTGAACCAGGTATGAACATAGAATAATAAAATTTAGGTACCTCGGTCTTCAAAGAGCACTACAGAAGAAAATATTACATATATATATATTATATATAATATATATATCGGTTTCTGAAATACTTTGTATAAGTATCTTTTGTTTTCTGTCAGTTTCCCCTATACACAGCAAACACAGACTGAAGTTCTTTTCTTACTTAAAAAAGAAAAAAATTATTGTGTAGCCACGTGAAATGACTAGTAACTACAGAACGAAAGTTTTTTCCAAAAAGACTTATTAAGAACTTTATTACACCCACATAGTACTGGGTATTTTACAACAAAATGTAAACCCGCCTACAATCTAATACACTAGAAGGGCAAATACTCAAAACAGATGAAATAAACTTACGAAATAAACTGAAAATATGAAGATAAGTATTATAAAAATTAATAATATTTCATTTAAAAATGATAAACCTTTTTAAGGTTAAGTTTTTCTTAATGACATAGGCTTGAATGGTAACTTTTCAAATCTTGCTTTAGATCTTCATAAATATTCAGTGTGAGCTCAAATCAGTAAATTTTATACTTGTTTGATTCAGAAACATATTATTTACTTGAGAATCAAAAGAACCTTCTGGACTGTGGCAGTGGTAGAGTTCATAGTTGACAATGTGAGAGACCCTGTGTTCAATCCTCAAGAACAACAACAAAGGAACCTCCAGGAAGACTACAGTTCACGGAGAAAGTGTATCATTGTCATTTGGAATTCTAAGATTACAGGAAAGAGCTCTGAATGAGCCAATATTTTAAGGCTTAATTTTTTTTAACTGTGAAAGGTTCCATCTAAAAACAACAGATCCTCGAATACTTAATACGAGGTGATATACATGCATTTTACTTACTCACTATGACTATAATTTGATTCTTCTCTTTATGTCTTATGCTATGGGTCTAAGTTCCATAAGAGCAGGAATTTTAAGTCTATTCACTATTGCATTGTCAGTACATACCTGGAGGGTTAGGGAACATCAGATATCAGTTCTACTGGCGCTATCTTCATTCCTTTGTGTTTCTCTGTATGTATGTGCATTCATGCATGGTTTATATTCTGACAACAAGCATATGAATATATCAAGAATTTAGTACAATTAGTGGCTTATAATGCTACTTGCTTGTTTATTCCCTAAGTCTTTATCTGGCTTCATTTTTAGGTTCATAGTCTACTAAAGAGATCAAGACAAATGCCTAACTTGTAAAGCCATTAGAGATTTAGATTAGATTTTGGAAGACAGTTTAAGTACTCTGGAAGGCAGCCTATCTATCTATGCTACTTGCTACTATAGTTCCCAAATTGTACTACAGTACAATTGTACAGTACAATATCCAAATTGGGCTGGATAGTTAAAACTGAAATTATTCTGAGAAAAATAGAAACTTAAGAAATAACATGATAGAAGAGAAGGGAGATGATTTCGATATTTTTTCACATAGTTGATCTATTTCTGAGAGTGGCTGACATCCCCCACTATAATTGTGTTTATGTTTATCTGATCTTTTATGTTCAGTAGTACTTGTTTTAAGAGAACTGTTTTGTGATTTAAGAGTACTTGTTTTGTGTGCATTGTTGGTCAATATGTGTATGTTAATAACTTAGCAGTACAGTGCCTGCCTAGCAAGCGCAAGGTCCTGAGTTTGATTCCTGACACAAAAAACAAAACAAAACAAAACAAAACAACTTCTACCTCTTGCTGATGGATTCTTCCCTTAACCAATATGTAGTGACCTTTGCTTCTTTTGATTCCTTTTGGCTTGAAGTCCACTTTGTCTGAATATGAGATAGCTACATCTGCTTTTTTATTTTCAAATTCCTGTTGTATAAACATTGTTTTCCATCCTCTGATTTTTTTTTTTTTTCTGTAAGTTTCTCTTTGGGTTAAATGTGTTTCTTATATACAGCACATGATTGGATTTTGTTTCTTGATCCATTCTGTATCTCTTGACTGGGGAATTGAGACCATTTTACATTGAAAGTTATTACTCATAATAACTACTGATACATATTGACTTTATTCCCTTCATTGCCTTATTTTTCTTGTTATTGACTCTATTTTTCCTTTAACCTGCTGACTCTACCTGGTGTATTCATTCTATTAGAGCTTTTGTCATTGTTAGTTTCAATGTCTCTTTCTAGGACATCCTTGAATTTCTAAAGTGCTGGTTTGGTGGTCATGAATTTCTTTAGGTTCTATTTATCATGAAAGTACCTTATTTCTCCATCAATTTTTAAAGATTATTTTGCAGGATATGTCACCCTGGGCTGGAAATCGATTTCTTTCAGGGCTTTAAACACTTCAGTTCAAACTCTCCTGACCTGTAAAGTTTGTGTTGAGAAGTCTACTGTCATTCTAAAAGGTTTTCCTTTATAAGTGATTCATTGCTTTTCTCTCACCACTTTTAATATTCTATTTCTGTAACTTCTGAGATTTTGACTATGATGTATCATAGAGGTTTTTTTTGGATCATTCCTAACTAAGGTTCTATACACCTCACTTACTGGTATGTTAAATTCTTTTACCTCATTTGTAAAGTTTTCAGCTATTATTTCTGCAAACAAGTTTTTTAGGTCACTTGTGCTATCTTCTGATTCTTTCCTTCTTCCCTTACAATTAGATTAGCCTTCTTTTTGTCATGTAGGAGCTGGTGATTCATTTTTCATGTTCTCTTGTTTTTAAGGTGTATCTCACTAATGGGTCACTGACAACAGCTCTGTTTTCTAGTTCTAAGACTCTGTCCTTAACTTGGTATCTATTGCCCATACTTGCAACAGAATTTTTTAATCTTCTGAATTTTTAGGAGACTTCTCATGGACTTTCACTGTTTACCACACCATTCATGCATGTTTTGCATTATTTTGCTTAGGTCATCTTTTTATTAGTGTCTTTAGATTCACTGATGATTTCGTTTAATTGGCCCCAAGCATTACTTATAGCTTCTGTGACCTTGCTAATTGTCTCACTGAACTGTTTTGCTATCTCCACTCATATCATTTCAAATAATCTGGGTGTGAGGCCTTTGATTTCCCTCTCTTTCATGTCCCGTGGATCAGCTATGGGGGAGTTGGAGTTTTTGGAAGCATTTTATTGTCCTGTCATCTTGAGATACTATTTTTGTTTGTTTGTTTTGAGGCTGATTGTAGTAGAAAGTTTTATATCTAGCTGTTATGGATTAAAAACTGGTGGTCAACTTAGCACCAGCTGAATTAATTCAGCTGGTGTTGAGTAAAAATGGCCCACCTGAGGAAAGCTGCCAGCATAGAGACGTGGAGAAGAAGAGAGAGGCGTTCTGGGTTCTTTCAAGAGTTGCTGTTTGAGCCACTGGTTCTCTTGGAGGTGCTTGTCATGCTGGCTTCCCTAATATGGATTCAGCCATTACCATCGGAGGAGCTCAGGACCTCATCAATGAGAGTGGCTGTGGTTCACATTGCGGGAGCCCTGCTCCTCACATTGTACATCGCTTCCTGGCTCCAGAGGGGAAGCTGTGTGCTGGAGAAGCTTGTCACGCTGGACTTCCTGACCTGTGCTCAACTGTTCTCATCATCAGAAGAGTGCGGGACCTCGTTGCCACTGAGGATGGCTGTGATGCTCTTCAGGGCTGCCCCGCTTCTTGTTTTATATGTGACTTCTCAGCTCCCATGTAGAACCCTCAACCCACTGCACAGTTCCTTAACCCTACTGGCATAGACTTTCTAGTTCCAGCGCTGACCTTTGGCCTTCCCGGCACAGAACCATAAATAGACTGGCGTGAGTCCTTATTGCGGGCTCTTAGATTTCCAGTTGGATTTGTGGGAGGCATTGTCATGCATTTGGGTCTCTAGCTGGACTCCTGCAGGACATTGCTGTGGGATCCAGACCCTCGGCTAAATATCCTGGGTCTTAGTGTTGTGGACAGATTTTCTTGCACTTCCTTGTGTTTAACTCTGGGTGACTATTATAAAACAATATCACAAATTTTGTGCCTTTTATGCAGTTGTTCTCCTTGTAACCCCTGACTACAACACTAGCATTGTGATTTCTTTTGCTAATGTCTCCTTTTCAGTGGTTTCCTCTGAAAAATCCAATGAAGGAAAGATAAAAATAATGCAAATTAGAAAACTCAAAAAAGACTGAGTCAAAAAAAAATTTCCAAGGTATTGAATAAATGGTTCCTTTCTACAATCTGCAGTCTTGGATGCTACCCAGACATGATTTTCTACACCTAGCTTTAGGGTCCTTAAGGTGCTCTCTTTGCACGAGGCCCCTCTGTTAATTCCCTGCTGACTGGGGCTACTGTGTACACCAAGGCATGACTTTGCTTTCATTGCTAGATGACGAACGTGATCAACCCTGTTCTCTGCTGGATATAGGCCACAGTGGGAGGTTCAAGAGGGCTGCTGAACTTAATGTCAATAGCCACGAGACTGGTTGCTCCCTTCTCTGGGCATTGTCCCTGTCCAAGATCAGGTCAGTTGGTTAGTCTTTGCCTCTGACTCCTCTGGCATGGCTCGGCTCTCGAATGTGGGACCAGGACATCACTCTCTGGTGCTGGTGGGCTCTCTCACGTGGCAGTGGAGTGCCACTCCTCTGGCGCAGATCTGCTCTCTCATGTGGTGGTGGGGAGCCACTTGGGGTTGGTTCTCTCGTGGGGACAGGGCACCACTTCTCAGGTGTGGGATGAACCTCTCACATGGGGGTGGGGTGCTGCTCCGGGTTCTCTGACTGATTTATTATTAGTATAATAGGGGCCTCATAAAATGAACTGGGGGGAAAAATCCTCAAATGTTTAGTAGTTTGCTAGTGAAATCACCTGGTCCTGGAGTTTTTGTTACAAAAAGATTTTTAACTGTACATTCTATTTTGAAAAGTATAATTAGGCTATCCTCATTTTCTCTTTCTTCTTGGATCAATTCAGTAAGGTATTTCAAGCAGCCTGGTCACTTCATCTTAACTGCAGAACTTACTGGCATAAAGTCATTTATAGTATTTCTTTTTTATCCTTTAACTGCCCATATGATCTGTTGTGATGGCCCTTTTTAATCAGTTACATTGGTAATTTTGCCTTTTTTACTTTTGATCAGTCTAGCTAGATATTTATCAATTTAATTGATCTTTTCAGAGTTATTATTAGGTTTCAATGGTTTCTACTCTTTTTCTGTTCTCTATTTCACTGATTTTTGCTCTTTATTATGTTATTTCTTCTATATGGATTTGACTCTCTTTTTCTACATCTTATGTAAGTTGTAACAGTAGAACACTGATTTTGATCTCCTTTTCTAATATAAATATTTAAGGCTACAAATCAATTGCATTCCACAAATTTTGATTTTCTGAATTTTAAAAAATTTTTCCATGCTTCTCTGAAATTTATTGATTCATACCTTTTAAAGCAAAGTTGTGTATTTCAATTTTGTTTACTGGGGCTTTTTAGATTCTATTTTATTATTGATACATATTTCAATTTCATCATGGTCACCAACTTTCATTTAAATTCTCTAAAATTTATTAAGTTTATTTATGTTATAGGTTATAATCTATCTTGGATGTTGGACCTTCTTTTCAGAAGCAAGTACTTGCTAATCAACTTGCTACTTTTGAAACTTGTTTTTAAGATTTTAAACACTATATTTCCCTGGTAAGTAAGACTGGGTTTTACATTCATTTTTGCTTCAAAAGAAGCAGTAGCATTTATTTTCAGGGGACATCTTATTTTTTCATGTACAGCAATCTACATTTATTCATGTACAACTATCTACATTTATTCATGTCCAAAACTCTACATTTATTCTAATATAGTCACATCATCTTCTTCTGGAACATCGTCATAACTCTCCAAACCCTAAATTCTGGCCTAAATTTCTTGCAACTCCATTTCTTGTAGAACAACTGGCCCTAATAATCTCAGTTACTTTCAGGGAAATATCACAGTAGTCTTCACTCTAGAGCTAGTTTATCTACTCCCTCAAGGTGTAAGTCTTTGGTTGGTACCTATTGAATGACTTGAGATGTCCTTACTATGGTGAATAAAAACTGCAACTATTTTTTCCAGCAGTTGTTCTTTGTCTAGCCTCCAAGAATTTAATTCTATGAACACAGACCAATACTCAACTGAAAATTTGAGGAAGCATATGTAGATTTCTGGAGGTTTTCTCCATTGGTACTCTGCCTTGCAAAATGTAGCCAAATTTATTGGTCTTTCAAACCTCCAATCTCTGTAGCTTCAACTCAGTGAAATCACCAGGTTGTATTTTGGTTTCTCCTTCCTGCTTTGGGAGCCAGAAGTTGCTTCTAAGCAGAATGTAAGGGCATCATAGGACAAATTTGTTTCTTTCTTCAGACTCCTGCAGTACCTATTGTCTAATACCAGAAAACAGCTCTTTCATGTATTTTTTTCTCTTTTAGTTGTTAAAAAAATGGAGGAAAATTCCTAAAGCAGTCACCCTTTTTTTTAGTTGTTAAAAAAATGGAGGAAAATTCCTAAAGCAGTCACCCTTTCATGGGCAGGAACAGTAATCCACAGGCTTGCAATTTTAATAAACTGAAATCAAGATTCATAGCATCCGAACTAACAGCTTATAAGTTTCCTAACGGAGGCTCTCTTGCTTCCTCGGATCTACTGAGTAAACATGGCCCTTAAGTTCTTCAACTATATTTCAGAATTTCTATTCTCTCTATTTAAGAAAAGTCCATTTTACAACTTTTCATTCTTTTTATTTTCATTCTTTTTAAAGCCAAACTTTTTTGTACTGCTTACTTATACTTCTGTATTCTAGTTTCTGCCTGTGTTGTCAGACTATGTATATTGATCAGAGCAATGAACCCTCCAAAGCTACTGAGTCTCACCATCATCAGAAGCAACATTATCTATTACCTTGCTAAATAAAGAAAAAAACCTAGCAAAAAATGTCCAAAAATTGCCTGACCCTGGTTGCCCTAAGACAAGTTAACAAGTAATTTAAATAGGATAACATGATGCTGAAGTTACTCAAGGAATGCTTCTGAGTGTGCATTGCATGGTATGCTCAACTAGATACACATAGCAAAAGCAGACATAAACAGCTACACAGATTATCATGGAAGGAAAGGGACCAAGATTGAGGAAGCACCTCCAGAGATCAGTAAAAGAGTGGGTGCTTAACCAGTCTTGCTGTGCTGCTGACCCCACTGCAATACAACTGAAAATGTCCAGTCATGAGTACAAACAAATGCCCACTGGAGCACAGCTGAAGACTGGAAGACTTGTATCTGCAGAAGGAAGGAAAAGCACCGTTACTCCCAATCCCCTTAAGTCACTGGTAAATAAAGAGAACAAGCGCAAGGAAAACTGGCTCAAGCACTGGTCTCCTACACAACAACCATGGAAGACTGCAGTTCAATCCCCTACAAATGCTGAAAGACAAAATCTCTCCATTTCTAACTAAGGGGACAGCACACTGGTCAAATTCAGACTGACATATAAAGAGGACAGAGAGGATTCTTTTGTGTTTTTGTACGTGTGCGGTTTTTCTTTTTTCTCTTTCTCAAATATGTGTGTGCTAATGTGTATGCATGTGTGATGTTTGTACATGCAAAACAGAAAGTTTAATTAATGCTTTAGTTCAGATAGTATCTTTTATGGTCATGTCAGGTTAATTCTCACCAAAAACATATATGGAGGGTTCAAACACAAGCTTGATACCAGAATATTAATTGGCTTCAACGTTTTTATACTTAATCTCAATCTCTAATTATACTTTACCCCCTCTTTTTCCTTTTCCTGTCCCCATTCCCCTTCCTTCCATTCTGGACATAAAAATAACACAGATCCCTGCCTTGCTTCTTTCTTTCACTTGCTGTTATTTCTTTTTTTTTTTTCTTTTTTCTTCTTCCTGAATAACTATATCCCTTTTTTCTTTCCTCATCCTTCACACATCAGCCTACATGTCATCAGTTCTATTTCACTGTCTTCCTGGGTCATTGAACAAAATACAAAATTATTAAAATAAGTTTTAAGGGCTGGGAGTTTGGCTCAGCAGCTTAAGCGCCTGCCATGGCAGGTGCAAGGTTGTAAGTTCAATCCCCAGTGCTGCAAAAAAAAATAAAATAAGTTTTAAATTATATGATTGAAATATGTTGCAACAGTGATCAGGACTGATAATATTACACTGAATAGATTGAACAAAACCAAAGCCAAGGTCACACGACAGGGAGAAATTCACAAACTAAAGAAACCTCCACAGCAATGACAGAGATTTTCTACTCTTAACCGATCTTCAACTTTCAGCACAAAAGCAATAGAAACATGAGAAAGCAAGGCAATCAGATGCATTCAAAAACTGCTGACCTCTCAAAAGCTGATCTCATATGCACAGCAGTGGAAGTCTCAAAGAACTAAAAATCCAAATGGTTGAAATGTTCAAAGAGATCAAAGAAGAAAATAGTGAGTAAAGCTATGAAATGTTCAGTGAGCTTAAACAGGATGTAAACAAATGAAATATCTAATTAATATTTAACAATCTCAATGAAGATACAGAAAGAAAGCTGATTAAATTAAAGAAGACTATGCAAGATATGAATGGTTACTTTTATGATGTATTAGAGATTATGAAAAAGAACAAAGAAATTCTGGATAGGCAACACTCAACTGAAAATATGAGCAGCAGGAGTAACTAATCTGAGGGGAGGCTGAACTTGAAAACAAGGTTGATATAATGTATCATATACACAGTAATACCCTAAAATCAACAAGATACCACGAAAGCTGGATTTAACAGCTGCTAGATGGCAAAGAACAAACAAAAACCTCAAAAAACAACCTAATACCTATAGGAAATAGGAAAAGGAGACAATCAAAGATGTAAAAAATTATTCACCAAAATTATAGTAGAATATTTTCAAATCTAGTGAAGAATGCAATATCCAGGTAAATGAGGCACATAGAACCCCAAATGTTACAACCACTCCACATAGGCAAAATCACAGAAATTTAGCACAGAGAGAGAATATCAAAACCTGCTAGACAAAAATATCAAGGACCTATAAAGAGTAACAGATTTCTCGATACATCCTGAAAGGCCAGGGGAACACAGAGAGAAGCTTTTCAACTCCTAGAAGAAAACAACTGACAACCCAGAGTACTATGTCCCATAAAATTATGCCTCAAAATTGATAGAGAAATAAAGACTTTCCACAAAAATGAAAATCTAAAGAAACTCATGATCACCAAATCAGCATTGGAGAAAGTACTCAAGGGACTCTCAGTCAGAGACTGCAAGGCCAATATATCTAACTGAAATAGTCAAACGGAAGGGAAGAAATAAATCAGCACTGACAAAATAATGCAATAACAGGATTAAGTATATATTTTTCAATAATGATACTCAATGTGAATGTCTTAACTCCCCAATCAAAAGATGCATTCTGGTAGATTGGATCAAAAAACAAAACTCAACCGTATGTTGTCTGCAAGAGGCATACCTCATTGAAAAAGGTACATACAGACTGAAAATGAAAGAATAGAAAACAGTACTCCATATAACCAAACCCAAAAGCAAGCAGGAGTTGCTAACCTATTTTTAGACAAAGTAGACTTCTAGTCAAAAATTATCAGAAGAAACAAAGAAGGTAACTGCTTACTGGTAAAAGAAACAAATTCAACAAGAAAACAGAACAACTGTAAATAAATACCCATTAAATATTGATATAACCAGTTTTATTAAAAAACAAAATCAAAAAACTACTGGATGTAAAAGAATGGGTAAATATTAATACAGTCATAGTAGAGGATTTCAATATCCCATCACACAAATAGGTCAATCAGACCAATATATCAGAGCTGAAACACAACACAGAGCAAATAAACCTAACAGATATCTCTGGAGTGATTTAAACAACAGAATGCACATTTTTTTTTCAGCTGGACATGGGATTTTCTCCAAATCTGCCATATCTTAGACCACAAAGCATGTTTAAGTAAAAACAAAAGAGTTGAAATAATCTCTTACATACTAATGGATCACAGTAGAATGAAACTAGAATAGCAAACAAAACCACAAAAACTTTGCAAACACATGGAGATTAATAATACACTCTTGAATAATCAATGGATCACAGAAGAAATCAGAGAAGAAATCAAATTAAATGACAGCAGAAGCAAAACATACAAAAACCTATGGGGAAGTTTATAGCTGTGAATACATACATTCAAAAAAAAAGTAATCTCAAATAAATAACCTAATGATTAATCTCAAGTTGCTAGAAAAACAAGAGTAATCCAAAAACATGGAGAAGGAAAGAAATTATAAAGATTTAATAGACAAAAAAATAATACAAATGCTCAGTGAATCAGAATTGATTCCTTGAAAGAATAAAAAAGATTGATAAATCTTACACCATCACCAAACTTACCTAAAGAAGGAAGAAAGACACATATCAATGCAATTAAAAATGAAAAAGGTGAAATCACAATACATTCTGCTGAAATCCAGAGGATTATAAAAATCTATTTTGGCTGGGCATGGTGACGCCTATAATACCAGTACTTGAGAGGCTAAAGCAGGGTTGTTGTGAGTTTGGAGCTCGCCTGGGGTACACAGCCAGATCCTCTCTTTCAAAAAATAAAAATTAATTAATTAAATTAAAATTTTAAAAAAACATCTTGAAAGTTTATATTCTAAGAAAGCAGAGAAGCCAGAAGAAATGGAGAAATTCCTAGACACATATGAATTACCAAAACTGAACTGAGAAGATAGAAAAGCCCTGAATAGGCCAGTAATGGACAATGAAATAGAGGCAGCAATAAAAACCCTACCAATTAAGAAAAACACAGGACTCAATGGATTCACCAAAGAATTCTTCCAGAACTTCAGGGAAGAACTAATACCAATACCCCTCAAATTCTTCCATGAAATTGAAAGGGAAGGAAGGCTGCCAAAGTTACTAACTTTATACAGTTCTATAAGATAAATAAATGAATCTGATGTTGGAAAAGTAAAATGGGGGTAGAATGAGGGGGGAAAAGAAAGGAATTGAAACGTGTTATGTCTGTGTATCAATCCCCTGCAATGAATGTAATCATGTGCTGCAAACATAAAAGTCAAAAACGAGGAAAAAAAAAAAAAGAAAGAAAGAGAGAAAAAAAACCATTGTAAAAAAAAATCATGATCAAGTCCACTTAATTCCAGTGATGCAAGCATGGTTCAATATACATAAATCAATAAATGTAATATGCTACATAAACAGGGTTTTTTAAAAAATCACATGAACATCTAAATAGATGCAGAAAGCTTTTCACAAAATCCAACATCCATTTATGATTAAAAAAATGATAATGAAAATAGATATAAAAAGCTCTGACCTCAAATTGAAAGTCATTTATGACAAATCTGCCAATAACATACTAAACAGGGAAAAACTGCAAATACTTACTCTAAAATGAGAAATAAAACAAAAGTGCCTACCTCACCATATTTTTCAAGACAGTACTTGAAGTCAGCCACAGAAATTATGCAACAGAAATAAATAAAAGGGACACGAACAGGAAAGGAAGAAGTAAAAATACCCTAATTTGCAGATGGCATGATCATTTACATAGACAACCCAAAAACACTATACCAGGATACCTTTAGAACTGATAAATTCAGCCAAGTGTCATGATACAAAGTCAACAGCATCTCTGTGTAACAATAATGAATTCATCAAGAAAGAAATGAAAGAATTCCACTCATAGTAGTTTCGAAAAATTAAATACCTAGGAACTAACATATCTAAGGAAGTAGAGGGCCTCTGTAATAAAAACTAGACCAGTATGAAAAGAGAGATTGCAGCAGACATTAGAAAACAGAAAGATAAGAAAGAAAGAAAAAAATGGGAAGACATCCCGTTCCTGGATACCAACATTATCAAATGGCCATATTACGAAACTGTTAAGTTTACTGCAATTCCAATCAAACACTAACAGCTTTCTCCACAGAATTAGAAAAAAACAATCCTAAAATTTATATGGACCAAGAAAAGAGCTAGAATAACCCAAGGAACATTAAACTAAATGAATAAAGCAGGAGCCATTATAGTCTCAGATTTCAAGTTATACTGCAAAAGTATAGTAATAAAAACAGCAGGGTCACTGGCACAAAAACAGACATGTTGACCAACGAAACACAACTGAAGATGCAGAAACAACCTATGCATTTTCAGTCATCTGATTTTTGATAAAGGGACCAAAAATATATGCTGGAGAAAAGATAGTTTCTTCAACAAATAGTACAAGGAAAAATAGTTATTCATATGCAGAAGAATGATTATAGACCCATATCTCTCACCCTACATTTTAGTAAATTGAAATGGGTCAAAGACTTACATATGAAAAGAGAACCAGTGACTCTGCTGAAAGACAAAGTTAAACTTTTGAAGACACTTGCATAGGAAAGTAATTTTTTTAAACAGAACCCAGCAATACCAAGAATTAACAAATTTAATTTATATCAAATTAAAAACCTGTACAGCAAAGGAAACAATGAACAGAGTAAAGAGACAACCTACAGAATGAGGAAAAAAATGCTAGCTACTCCTTGGACAAAGGATTAATATCTAGAATATTCAAAGAACTCAAAAAAATTAGACCCCCCCAATAAAAGATCCAATAAAAAAAAAGAACAATTGAAATGAACAGACACTTCTCAGAAGAAGTGCAAATGGCCAATTCATGCATGATAAATGTTCGGCACCTTTGCCATTAGACAAACACAATCAAAGCAACACTAAGTAAGATTCTATCTTATTCCAGAAAGTATGGTTATCTTCATGAAATCAATAATAACAAATGCTGGCGAGGTTGTTAAAAAAAGAAGAAGAAGAAGGAGGAGGAGGAGGAGGAGGAGGAGGAGGAGGAGGAGGAGAAGAAGAAGGTTTGTACATTGTTGGTAGGATATAAACTAGTATAATCATTATGAAAATCAATATGGAAATTTCTCAAAAAAAATTTTCATTTGACCCTGCTATTCCTGTTCTGGGGATCTTCCTGAAAGAGTTAAAGTCATAATACTGCAGTGATACATGTCATGTTTTAGTAGCAGCATTCACAAGAGCTAAATTATAGAATTGTATGTCTATCAATAGCTATATAGAAGGATAAATTTGAGTCATTTGTAGGAAAATGGATGGATCTTGAGAGACCATAATGCCAAATGAAATAAATCAGAGAAAAAATATATTGCATGGTTTCTCTAATATTAGAAACTCAAAATACAAATAAACAGCAAAATAAAGGAAAGATGGCACGAGCTAGGCAGTTAGACTTTGTGGAGAAGGGAAGATGATGAAGGGAAGGGAGAAAAGGGAGGGTGGGGATGGAACTGGAAGTAAAATTCTCAAAATGGGGTAGTTTTAGATACCAATTCCCTAAAATCAATGTGATTCTTATGTATCACAAGCATATATCAACAACAGCCAGGTGTGGTGACGCACGCCTGTAATCCCACCACTTGGGACGCTGAGGTGGGAAAATTGCTGAGTTGAAGGCCAGTCTGGGCTACACAGTGAGACTCTATCTCAAAAAAACAAAACCAAATGAAACAAAACCCACAACATATATCAACAACAAAAGGGCTATGTATAATGGTTTTACTTATAAGTGATTCATATTCTCAATGTGAAAATATTTAATACATTTCTTTCTGACCCATACCACATGCCAAAAACCTCTGATTCTACAATTTGCAATTCCTCAAATTCTGAATTAATGTTCCTTAGTGAATGACAGAACCATGGAACAGCATTGGTATTCCCAAAACAAAAAAAAAAGACAGAACAAAAAAAGGCACACAACAGAAAAGTATTAAAAGGATTTTTCTCTTGTGCATATAGCATTATTAAACCTTGGGACTGAAAAAAACTACATAAAATTGCATTATAGTAAAGTATCTAGACATAGTTCACCGTGTTAAAATTATTTCTACTCTCTGGAAGCCAAGAACTTCCTTGTTAAAGTGTAAAATGAGATTTCCCCTCTTCGCAATTCCTTGTTCTCACAGCTGAACTGTCACAGCATGAAAACATTCCCCTACTGGTGAAGTTTTAGATAGCTATTTCCCAGATGAAAGAGTGTAAAAGGAACTGATAGAGTTATTGACAATTCATACAGTATCTCATATCCCATTAGAATACAACTACAAGCAAAGAAATATTTCAAGTCTGAAAGAAAATGTGCAACAACGTTTTGCATAATTGCTAACTTTACTGAGTAGTTTAAAAATGGCAAAAGACTGAATCCCACCACGTTCATGAGACTAACAATTACACAAGAATCTAATAAGTCTAATTTTTTCTCCTGCTTTCTAAATCAAAGGATACTCAGAAGTACACTGAAGAAAACATTTCCTGTGTTGCTGCAAAGTAATTCTCATAGAATATGAAAACATAAATGAAAAAAGCGTTTTAGTCTAGTCCTTCGTTAAACTTCTATAAAACCAAATAGCTTTGAGATATGAATTAGACACTATAATTAGTCATTTAAAATGTTCAATTCAATAACATTTAGTAAATTTATGTGTACAACTTTTACCATAGTTTGATTGTAGAACATTTACATCACCCCAAAACCTTTAACATTTTGATCTAAGATGCTGTACTTCCATAAAGCTACTGTGTATTCAAAGCCACATAAATTTCTGCAACTGAGCAGAAAAAATGCAAAGTAACTTCACTTATAATGACCTTTACAATCAATCCTCTATTCTGGCACCAGGAAGGAAAGTGTTCAGGTGCTTTCCCTGAAAGTTAAACCATTCTAAGTATTAAGTTATGGCACTCTGTCTTGGAAAGAAATTAATTATATTTTTGTTGGTAACACATTTCAGGCTGTTTACACAGCTGACATTTCTCAGCTGTACCCAATTCATGCCCTATGCTGTGAGCACTATCTTGTTTGGTAGCAGATGCCTTCACTTGATTTTAGCAAGTATAGAAATCTCTCTGCCTACAACAATATCGATTACAACCACCAACTTTGTTAAGTTTTCACAGCCGTAACAAAGGAAAGATTCTATGACATTTCTTTGGCTAGGATCTCCTAAACGTCTACAATTAAAAGCCATTTTTTGCTTAAACTCAAGCACTGCAGCTAATGCTACAGTTCCAGTTAAAGACAGCTTGGCCCTAAACATCTTTGTTGTATCGAATCATGCAACTCAAAGCAACATCCCACCAATGTGGCAACATTTGCTCTGGGGAAGTCTGGGCAAGCAACACTTCACAGGTTCTGGGACAAGGTGCAAATATGAATAATGAGGCAAAAAGAATGAAGCATCTTAATGGGGAATTCCATCTTGTGCTTGCTGTGATTTAGATACAGCAGCACATAGCATTACATTCTGAATACTTTTAGTTTTATCTTCTTTCCATATTTTCCCATGATAAAGAAATTATACTACAACTATTTGGTTAAAAGATATATATTATAAAAGTCATTAAATATAGATCTCAATGAATTAGCACCTGAATAAGTCAGGCATTTTGTTACAGAAGAATTGCTCATTTTTCAGTAAATTTCATTTTTGAACTTGCAGCCGATGAGCCTGTTTTAGTCTGTTTTCTACAATGTAGTGTCCAGTTCATTTTTGCCTACACTCAAGCCCTATAGCTAGTAAATCTGCTCTGAAGCCTGTGGAGTTCCACATTTTTAGACTTTCTCTATTTCCTTATGTCCTCTCTCTCCAAATTAGGTAATTACTTTTGCTTTCAACTTTTTATTATGGAAATCTTCAAACATAAAAACTCAATATGTGCATCAAGATCCAATGATAAATATGGTTAATCTATATTACCTCTATCCTCACTGTTCCTGTCATCCCACAGATTATTTTGCGGCAAATCTTGCATCATTTAAATCAGTCAGTGCATGCCTATGATCCTGAGTTACAGTATCTAAGCATCAATTACAGTACTAATTCTCATTCATTCAGTGTCTACTATAACCTAGGTAGTGAAACATGTTAACTCTAATCACAACAATGGTGCAAAGTAGAAAGGTTAAATCAAACTAGAAGAATTTTAATGACAGATTTTAATTATTTTCTTCTATTAATGTTATTATCTCTTGTAACAGGTTCCTAGATAACGCTAAGAACATGTCTAGTTTGTTCATGTCTCCTAACACAATGCTCTTTAAATAAGTATTGCACATTTTCTATCAAATTTCTTACCCTAAGAGGAAAAAAACAAAGCAAAACAAAAACTACTTAAAAACATACAAAACGTACAGTTCTATTCTTAGCAATGGTAAACCAGTCAATAATTCTGGTGATATAATATTAATGCTAAAATCAATTGTTCAGAAATAAACGTAATTGCCTGTATCTAAACACTTTTCTTCTGGAAGGATTCACTAAAAGTAAGTAAATAAAAGTTCCGTTATTTTATGATTATTTTTAACATTCTGCAATTCACAAAGCACTTTTTTTGCATTTTCTAACAGCACAGTGTTTATCCTGTGAGTAATCAGACCCAAGCAACACCCATATAAACAAGTCATCTTAGAATTTTTCTGTCTTCTAAAAAGAATTCCTCCATATAAAAATGGAGGAATGCTAGAAGACGAGGAATAGTTAGTATCCAAAAATACAATCTACCATAGGGAATGTAGACTTAAATATGAATAGGTTGATTTTGAAATATCTGTAATATTTTAGTATTTTACTAGTAATATCCAAATACATCATACATAATTCTTTTTTGCATATGTGTGGTACTAGGGGTTGAACACAGAGCTTTAAGCATACTAGGGAAGCATTTTACCACTGAGTTACATCTCCAGCCTTTCCACTTTACTTTTATTTTGATATTCGGTCTCACTAAGTTGCCCAGGCTGACCTCAAACTGGAATCCTCCTGTGTGAGTGAATACGCTCTTCTCATCAAGGAAAAATTTAAGATAAATAAGACAGCATCAAGTTCCTGACACTGACATTGTAACGTTACCATTGTATTGCTGTGTTTGGCTTTGGATATCTATTCTGCAAATAAATTCAAATTATTAAAACTGCTCTTATTTTCACATTATTTACCTTATAAAGTTTTTTCAATGGAATATTCAAAGTAATTGATTCTCCTTGCTTTCAAAGCCAGTCAAGCTGACAGTGGCAAAAGGAGAAAAGGACATAAAACTACAAACCTAACTATTACTTACTGAATCATCTGTGGCAGAGGATGGCCAGCCCTCCCATAACTGATGTCGAACAGGTATACTTGTAAGGTCATACACGTTTCTTTTTACCTGTAGAAAGAAAGGACACAATTAAAAAAGGGTTTCCACACTACTTCAGCCAATTTATGTAACGTACAATGCATTTTTCTTTTCTTCTAGACTCAAAATGAGAATTTTTTTTTCACAATGAGAATTTTAAGGTAAAAACACAAGCTTGAAAATTTTTGTAAAAACGAAACAAAACCAAATTTAAAAGCTGAATTTCAGTGGAGGTTTGATGAAGTAATGATTCAAGAAAAAATCCTCTTTCTTGATTATTTTTTGATTCCTGGCTGAATCCAGGTTTCTTTTTCAGTCAAGAAACTTTAGGTCTACAGTTCACTTAGGACAGACTACAATTATAAATGTTTATAATTTATTTAATTTTAAAACTGTGCAATGATTCAAACAAAAATGTATTTCAAGTTTTTATTTGGGAGAGAAAAGTGATTTTTTAAATTTTTTTTTGCTAGGGTGGGGAGGAGTTAGGAATTGAAATTGCCTTTTTTAAAGTAAGTTCAAAGATAAAAACTTAATAAAGTAGCATAGGTCATTTGTTTGAAATCATGCAAAATAAAAACTGTATCAAAAGAATATTTACTAATACCAGAGCTATTTGTTATTATAATATTTAGGCCCTTACTGAAAAGGTAACAGATTAAATCCTATTAAACATTAAGAAAAACTGTCTTTTCCAGTAGCAAGAGTACACCTTCTGTCTTTAAATGAGAGGAGGAAAGCAACCCATCAGAAGAAATGATATATCTTCAGCTTTTTTCCTAAATAGCTTACAGAAACCCTATTTTAATCTTTACAACTAAAATAAATTAACAAATTGTAACAACGACGAAATCATCCATCTTAAGTAACTCTTTAGCTTAGTCATAGTGTCATTACCCTGCTCTAACAAATAGCATTAGTTCTGAAATATTGCATATATGTTCCATAATAAGACTTCAATATGGTTGGCTGGACTTAGACAAGCAACATTCATTCATGTTTTCAAATGCAAAAACCTAAAGTATTATGCTGTCGAATTACAGCATTTTGTTATCACATTACTCTTTCTCATATATATAAACACATCTAAGTTACCCTTCCAGTGAAACAGATACACATTCACTAGGGAAAGAAAAACAAAACAAAACAAAACAAAACATGGAACTCAATCTATTTTTATCTCCACTGTACACCTGTGGAAAAAAGATTTAGTAAAAGAGAGCTGAGGAACTTGAAACACGGCTTGATCTCTACTCAATTCAAACCACTTTTCTTCAGAGATTCTTAGCAATGACCAGTTTACCCTGCAATATTTTCTTCACATCAAATTTGGAAATTTTTATCAGTCATTATCACCCCAACAATTTTACCAAATGTAACTGGGTTAACCTCTGGCCACTTTCACTAGCTGAGACAATTGTGTCATGTTTAAGTATCTGTGTACTTAAGGAGAAAGTTGTTTCACAGACCCAGAGTATATTAATTAAAGAGAGAGGAAAGACAAGAAAGGAGTATGAGGAGTCTTTAGGTTTCAAGGCAAAAGTTCCTTCCTTAATAAATTATTCTTGGATTGTCCAGAAACATCAAACCTAATGATCAGCTATTTTTGACAAAACCCAGAAAAAAAACCTTTTCTATCTTTTGGAAAGGTGGCAAGGGGGAGAGTATATACAAATTCTATGACTACATAAACAAATAACTTCGAAGTAAGAGTCTTTAAATTCCCCCTTAATTCCAGAATATAACAATAGGGTATTATGAAATAAACAGTATTTTCTTCTTTCATTAACTCATCTGTAACTGCACTGAATTGAATAACATTCCTTTGCTATTCTAAGCCTGAAAAGCATGTTCTGGCTATAGTGTTATGTTGGTATAAAGCACAATGCCAGACTGATGTGCTGAACAAAAGTGATCAAAGTTAGAGTAATGTTAGCCATTGCACAAGTATTTGGCTTCATTGTTCTCCCCAGAATGACATCTGTTAAGCAACTTGTCATAGAACAAACTGGTTAATGCAGACAGAACTTGGCTCACAGAGTACCATGTAAAGCATATTAGGCCAATGTTTGATTGTTCCAATGCATTGGCTAATTCAGAGTACTCTGGGATTAAGCCAAAAGAATCTTGTGTTAAACCACAATCACTAAACAACAATTTAAGTGAAAACAAATTATCTTTTCAAAAATGACTCCATCTTCATCAAAACTATAGTGGCGATTTCAGTAATAGAGATATAAAAACTTCATTGTCTTTATTGATGGCTATTGTCAAAATTTCAAATTACAATTCTGCTGGGAGGGAAAAAATACAAAATGTACACAAAGCAAAAGTATAAATAATTGTTTCTAAAAATTGGTATTCTAGGAAAGCTGAATAATGAAATATAGTTGTTCATAAAATGACACAATTAAATTTAAAAGTCACCATGAATCAGATGAAAGACAGCTCTCAGAGTGGGAGAAAAACAGAAAAGAGATAGAGAAGGTGGAGAAAAAGAGAAGATGGAGGATAAAGAAGGAGAGGGAGATGGGGGAAAAGACAAAAGAGAGAGGGAGGAAAAAAAGTGTAAAGGGGAGTGATTGATTTGAGAGCACTAAAGCAGAAAGAACACAAACTCAGCCTGAGGTGCGGTGGCTGGCATGCCCCGCTGCCATTATTGTCTGCTTCTTCTGATGGAATTTCATCTTTAGAGATTGTTAAATTCCAGTGGCACTTCAAGTGGGTAACATTTCTTAAGGACCTTTACGTCATAACTTTGCATTGATCAGTATAGGCTCAAGATCATACTGAACCTTCATAATCTTTTCAATTCTTCTTTTACATTGAGCTCTAAATCTATGAGATTTAGGCTGCTAAACTATGCAAATG
This sequence comes from Dasyprocta punctata, assembly GCA_004363535.1. NCBI lineage: Eukaryota > Metazoa > Chordata > Mammalia > Rodentia > Dasyproctidae > Dasyprocta > Dasyprocta punctata. The sequence goes on along the minus strand of RJWM01002234.1, from coordinate 16,693 downwards.
TTTCAATTAATTCTGAAAGAATTGAATATATGCTTTAACAGCTGAACATTAAAATAATGTTATAAACTAAACTGTATTTGAATCAAGAGTTCTAGATCGACAATAGAACTTCTAGAGTGTTTTCTAGACTCTTTCAAACAGGTAATTTAATTCTCCCCCATTGTTTTAGATAAGAAAACTGTGATTGGGAAAAAAATACAAATCAGATTAACTTGAAACAGTATAGAATTAATATAGTACTGGTTTATTCCCTTATTATTTACATTTCATTGTTAACAAAATATCTATTTACATACTATAATATAAAAAGCTAAGCAATGGTCTCTACTTCAAAGTTATTACTTCCTCAATATCTGTGATAATTTAGAAGCTAAACAACACTGGAGAAAAGATCATTTATTATGAGAAGTTCAATATAAAATTATAAAAATTATATTCACAAGGTATCTCCTACAAATTTTTCTTTTGATTCACTTAAATTCTGAAACAGGTTTATTTTTCTGTTTCATTATACCAAAATTTTCTAGAGAAATAATTCTTAGGGAAAGTTACTCTGCTAAAGGCTTAATTTTAAGGCTCATATTAGATTCAAATGAGTTATTCTCTTCAGATTGAAAAGACATAGCTTAGTACATAACATTTCAGTTACAATAAAAACATTCCTTGTGAGCTAAATGTTGGTTAAACTATTTACAAAACCATTTCACAGAATTTTAGTATCATTCATATGTTACCCAAAGGCAAGCAGATTGTGCTAACAGAAAACAACAAGGCACGAAGTCTGAGGTGCTGTGACATAAAGAGGAGGACAGAACCAGACTTCCAGTCCTAATTCTGCACCGCTATTACTCATGGGTAAATTGGTAGATCTTTTCTGAGATTTAGTTTACTCAATCTTCAAAGAGAATAAACCATGATCATTTCTGATTTTCAAAACTAAAATCCGATAATTTCATGAGGATACTTCATGAAGATATTTCATGAGGAGTTAATCCTAGGTACAAAAAGGAACTAAATCTATTCAGGACAAAAAAGCAATAAGGGAAAGTTTACCACCATTAAGGCCAGAAAATGGAACAACAATAGTAGAGTTAGTAAATGTAAAAGAAACATCAAGAAGGAAAATTTCAAACAATTTCAGATGAGAAATAAAGAAAAAAAATAGCATTTCAGGTAAATTTTTTCTTGGGTGAAGTATTAGTTTTTTCACTTTTTATGTACTTTTCTAAAAATCTAATTAACAGTTTTCCCTCATGAAATTTCATTTAAAAATAAAGCCTGTCACACTAATTTCCCAAATTATTCCTTCAACCAAAGGTTATCAAGGAGGCTACAGTTTTGTCAGAATACTACTACCTAAGTGTTACAGTTCTAAAGTTTTATTAATTTATTGCACCATTAAAAAATTTTTAAATCTGGCCCAGGATTCTTCACATAACTAATATTTTAATATACCAAAAGTAAAGCAAAACATGATCTTAGAGGAAATGTCAATCGGCCTTCTAGTTTCTAGAGTTTCTGAATTAAGATATTTATGGCATACTATATCCTTTACAAAAAGTATCTTGAAACTATAGACATCTACCTCATTCTTCTATGATTCTTACAAATTTTAAACATATCAAATTCTTACAAAAATTAAATATATCAAGTACTTCAAACTATCAACATTCTAAGAGTTTGCTAAATAATAAATGCACTGAACAAATAACCATTTGTATGTGTGTTTAAATCAAAATAAGGCCTACACACTAGGCTCACTTCCAGTTTCCTAGCAATCACTGGTGCTCTGAAAAGCTTATATGGTTGAAAAATCAATCACTTCTTATTTCAGAGTAGGTTTTGAATATATACTTTATCTCTAATGGATTCTCTTATCTTTTTTTTAACATACTGTATATGTATTGTAGTCTCAGATGGAATTGTTTTACTAACATGCAAGCGAAACCCTCCTAAAAATCCTTCCTGAACAAAAAAACGCTTGAAACCGGTTGGTGCAAGGGGAATGAGAAGGTGGCATCAGTAATCAAATGTTAATTAGCAAGCTTTTTTTTTCCTTCCCCCAGGGCTGGCCTGTGTTGGAGAATTCAAATCAGAAATCAATGCTCTAAGTGTTTAACTATTACTTCTTCTCATTAACCATTTAAAAGACCAAGCAATTCTCTCCTCATAAAAACAGTAACTCAAGACATTTCTTTTTCTCAAATACCATCTTTCCAGAAAACAATGAAGATGTTGTTTCAAAAGAATTATAAAACTGAAATTGCTTTTGATCAGGCTTTGAAGGAACTGTACTTGGCACTTTTAAAAGGTCTTTTGGTTCTAATTGAATTAATCCCAACAACTGCAACTTGGTTCTGTTTTATACCATACTAAAAAATGTATTTTACCTCTAACCTGTAATGAAACTGGGCAACTGGGATTGTGAGAGATTACTAAAATAATGATAATAATTAAATATGGAATCGTGTTTAAATGCATATAATTCTAAGCTCTATGAAACTCTTAAGTCTCAATTATTGATGATTATGACATGGCTTCTCTTAGCCTCAATTTCCTCTTCTTTTAAATAAGCTGTAATAAATTATCTTAAAAATTATTTTCCACCAAACAGTTCTGTTATCATAACAAGTAAAAATTTTCTATGAAACTCTTTACACTAATTCTACATGGTAGTCATTAAGTGATAATGACTACCAACTATGGGCAAATCCTCTGGCATAAGAGCAATGAATCTTTTCATAGCTGCTGTACTGTAATCAGCAACAGAGAGCAGCTATGGGCTGTCAACTCTGTACTTTTAAAGTGCTGTGTAGGAAAGACAACTGCCAGAGCAAATGGCAACTTGTTATTGTTTCAACAAATGAATTCTGCCTTCACAGTAAAAGGGCAATTCCTGGTGTCACAGAGATGGCCAGGTTAAAAAAAAAAAAAAAAAAAGAATCCAAGCAAAATAAATCAAGGTAAAGAAGAAGTGCCTATGACAATAGTCAACTTTATCACGTGACAATAATGGCTCCGCCTCTTATAAACTTTTGGCCAACTCCCCAAGTCTCCCATAACCCTTACTAACATAAAACCTTGGACTAGAATAAAAGAATATGAAGACATTCATGCTATGGGCCTGTTACTTTTACTGGGCCAATATACAATGAATCAATCATGCTCTATCTTGTTATTCTGGTTTTCCCTATGTCAATAGTTGGGTACTCTTGCCAACTCCTCTTCTATGTTTTGATTTGGGCAAGTGAAACTCTCATCAGAAGCAGCTGTGTTTTATTTGCATCCTCCAAGTTCTGAAGTAAAACTGCATCTAATGGAAAGAAGACAAAGGTCAGTGCCATTAATGTCTGCCAATTTTTTTATAGTATTGCATTTCCTTTTTAATTTTGATTTCATGTGAGTTAAAACACAAACTTGTGCATGCACGTGCACATGCAGACAAATTAAACTACTTGCCTAAGTGTCCTTCACTTAGCTAATGCCCAAGCCAGAATAATGCAGAATTTAAATATTCTTAACGTGTTTCTTTTTTCTTCTAAAAAACACCTTTTCTTAAAATCATGTGTAGAGCATACTTCAAAATTTCTAAAATTCTGACAATATTTTTTATAAAAACCACCTTTATATTTTGATAAAACCAATATATATCTTTTATTAACCTGGTAGCATCACATGGACGCTCAGACATGTTTATGTTTGCTTTGCTGCTTTCTGTTTGTTGCCCATCCAGCCCTTTGCTTTCTCTTAGATGTGAAAAAAGTGGTGGGAACCATCAGCAATGGAACCGCAGTCTACAATCAAGTCTCTCATAATTTCATCTTTTCTTGTTAACAAAAAAATGCAAAAAACAAAGACAACAAAGGGACTTAGCATTGGGGTCTGCCATGAATACTAAAGTGGCCTGGGGGTGTGGCTCATCAAGTGAAAATAAACCATTCAAGTTACCCACATCAAGAAGAAAGTTTGGGAACAACAAGGCCAGTGTTTGTATTTGGGGCCCTGAAGTCAGGAGAGTTACATTTCCCTTCACTCTCCTTAACTAAGGCACTACAGACAACTTACTTAATCTCTTGTTTAAGAAATATTAAGTAAGCTTTTCCCCCCCAAAAAAAACAGTCCTTAAGAGATATTTAAATGTATGTTTGGTCAGGTTTTTTTAAACTCTAACTTGTCACTTTCCAAGACCAGCTTTGAGCATCACTCTGAAAGGTAAGTGGGTGGAAGGGCAGAAATGATATCTTAAGAAAGTGGCTGCCTCAGTCAAGACCCACATATAAGAAGCTAAGCACCAAAATTACATACCTAGCTAACTTTAGGCGAGTGAGATAGAGTTGGCAACTAGCTCCAAATGACGATTTAATTAAATCTTATTAAGTGAATTGACACTATGAGCGAAAGTCTAATACTGCACACCAAACCCTAAGGATTGATGCTGAGCTGCCAATGTTCAGAAGCTCCACACAACTGGCTTTTAATTAAGGAAGTTAAAATCTCAACCCAAGGATTTCACTGTTAAGGCTGGCTGTGAAATATAGACATAGCTTATTTAGAAAGAAAATGCCAAAAATACCTTTGTATTCCCACTTAATGTATTAAGATCAGAAAAAAATTAACCACATGATTCATTAAATAAGCAAGCATTCTAAATAAACTGGCTGAAGTCTCCTGTTTAAAAAATTACTCCTATTTATTCATTAACAAAGCTATTCCTTAGCTCATCCCTGCCATAACCTGCTCTATTCAAAACCATATGGGAAAGGACATTAAAAAACCGCCACAAACCATGGACTTCTGGTATTAGTGCTACACACAGCATACCCCTATTCATTATTCTACCTCCCTTGTTTAATCTATCATTAAGATTCAGTGACCCTACACTAAATTTAAAGCAGATCCTTCCTTCCTCCCATGCCTAAATTCACATACTTTTCTAGTTGGAGATGCCCTCAAGTATTAACAACTCTACGGGGTTTCTCTAATCTCAGCTCTGAATGTCATGCTATAGAACCAAGAAATTGCTGTTTTACATCTCTAACTATGGAGGCTTCTATTAAAAAAAAACCATATAATTTACTTAATAAGATAAAGAAAGAAAAATCACAACTTTATACGTATTTTTTCACTGTATGTGGTAGAAAAGGCTCGCAAAGACAATGTCATATGTTGTACTGTCTTAAAAATGGATAATACCTAGAGATGTTACTTCAATTATATTCATAACAACACTTAAGAGTTTTAAATAATGGTAGAATTTTTAGGTGTTGACTATTAATAAATGAAAATACAAATAAAAAGAATATTAATTGACATGCATAACTGAGAGAGAAACAATGGAAGAATAAGATTTTAAGAGGTTAATAAAAGTTAGTATTTTAAGGACATAAATTTCATTTTCAACTATAAGTAAAAAAAATTCTAACGACAATGTGGCAAAATAAAGGATAAAAAGTTGTATATATCATGGTCTATCAGAGCTAACAGAACTTTCCATGGTGATAGCAATGTTCTTTATCTGTGCTGTCCAATGGGGTAGTCAAAAGCCATATGTAGCTACTGAGTACTTGAAATGTAGCTTGTCTGAAAAAAAAAATTTTTTTTTTCTTTTTTCTTTTTAGACAGGGTCTCCCTATGTACTTCAGGCTGGCCTTGAGTTCACTAGGTAGCCTAGGCCGGCCTCAAACTTGCAGTGATCCTCCTGCCTCAGCCTCCTGAGTGCTGAGATTACAGGCATGCGCAAAACTCAAGACTTTTTCTTGTTCTTTGTTTTACGCCTCACAAAACTCAAGACTTTTTCTTGTTCTTTGTTTTCTCATACTGGGGACTGAACTCAGGGTATCATTCACACTAGGTAAGCACACTATCACTGAGCTTTACCCTCATGAATAAAATGCTTAACTTTTTAAGATTTTTCACTCATTTAAATTTAAAATGTCCCTCATGCCTAGTAGGTTCCCTGTTGTGCAATATATTGAGATTATTTAAAAAAATACCTATAGCACAACATAAAACCATACCGTTGATAAAACAATATATTGGTATGTTTCACCTCATTTTTATGTCCTTACAGTCCCTGAAACATAAAGATAGAAATATTGAAGCTAAATTATTTTTTCCACATTGTTACTTCGAATGTTTTTAATAATGTTATATAAAGGTACCTAACTAGTATCATTAAGAATTACATCTATTTTAGATTTTCATTATGGTGAATAAATATCTGAAAAAAAAATAAAGAAGGTGTGTTTTGGCTAACAGCTTCAAAGGCTGACATCCATAGTCAGTTAGTTCCATTGCTGTGGCCCTGAGGTGAAGCAGACCATCATGGAGGAAGGAAGTGGTGGAGCAACGCTGCTGCCCTCACTGCAGCCAGGAGCAGAGCGACAGAAAGAGCCAGTGAGGTTCAGTTCATTCCCCCATAACCCACTGCCTTCACACAGGCCCCATCTCCTGAATTCCCCTTATCTACCAATTATGCCATCAAGCTATGATCTCATCAACAGATTACCCAGCTGATGAAGTTACAGCCCTCATGATTCAAGCACCTTCCAAAAGCTAACTCTCTAAAATATGAGACTTCTGGGGGGCATTTTAGATCTAAACCGTAATAGTATCATTTAGTATCCCAAAGTTGGAGGAAGATGGGTAGAATACATGTAAATGATAACTTGAAATATTAAAAAAAAAAAGAAAGCAATAATGAAGTCTAAGTATTAAACTGTCAAAACAGTTGAATATTCTTACTACAATTCTCACACAATGATTCACAAAATGGTTATCCAAGAATGAGTACTGTGATTCAGATGTTACTATAACAATGTTACTACATTATTGTCAACTGTATTCTTGGCAGTTTTTTATTTAACAGAGTGACGGTTCAAAATCAATTTGTTTGAAGAGGTCAAGATCTTTTTCTCTTAATTTCTTTTTCAGTGAGTCCATTATTAGTATACAAGAATGTTACTGATTTTTGTGTGTTTATTTGCAGTTTGCTACACTGCTGTATATGATTATCAATTTCAGGAGTCTTGAGGTTTTGGGGGTCTTCTAAGTAAAAGAGTATTTCATCTGCAAATAATATTTTGACTTTGTCCTTTTCTATATGCATCCTTTTTCTTTTTCTTGCCTGATTGCTCTGGCTAATGTTTCGAGAACTATGTTGAACCGGAGTGATCATAATGTTTTGCTTCTGATTTTAGATGGAAGGCTTTCAATTCGTCCCCATTTAATATTGTGATGTTCGCAGTAGGTTTGTCATAAACAGCTTTTCCTTTGTTGAGGTAAGCACGTTCTATACCCATTTTCTTCAGTTGTTTTTTTTTTAATCATGAATGGATGGATGTTGGATTTTGTCAAAGGCTTTTTCTGCATCTAATGAGATGATCACCTGACTTTTAGCCTTTTTTCTGAGTAAATAACGAATTACATTTATTGATTTGCATGTATTGAACCATCTTTGCATCCCTTGATCATGGTATATGATCTTTGGATGATTTGTCACACCCTGTCTGCCAATATCTTGTTAAGGAGTTTTGCATCTTTGCTCATTAGAGAAATCGGCTATCGTTCTCTTTTTTGGTTGGATCCTCTGGTTTGAGGATCAGGATGCTAACTTCTGAGAATGATTCTGGAAGTACTCCTTGCTTCTCAATCTCATTAAATTGCTCTTCAATTTCACTTAATGAAATTGAAGAGCAATTTAATGAGGAGCATTACAATTAGATCTTCCCTGAAGTTCTCACAGAATCTGGCTGAGAAACTATCAGTTCTTGGGCTTTTCTTAGTTGTCCGTTCCCACACATCCCGCCCTGCCCCCACCCAATCTCACTGCCTATCATTGGATTGCTCGAGATTTTTAAATCTTTTTGGTTCAATTTTGGTAATTCATATATATCTAGGAATCTCTCCATTTCTTCTCAAGCATTCATGTAGTAGGTCAGAAGCAGAGATGGAAAGGTACAACAGATACTGTAATCCTCATTAATATTACATTCAGTACCTTACTGATTTTGGTAAATACTTACTGGCCCTCTATCACCAGTGTCTACAGTACAACAAAGAAAGTACCAGGTAGGGTAAAATGCTTTGAGAGTAAATCTCTATACTCTATTAAACTTACTTTAGTTGGGGAGAAATAGGTAAATAGTTGTTTACAATATAAATACACATGCTACAGGAATTTTTCTAAATAAGATAAATAAAATGGTTGAATAAATGAAAAAAATACAGATGGAAAAAATGTAGATGGAACCAAAGATGATACTTAAAAATTAAATATACAAGTTTTTGCCCCATAAAAAAGCAGATCACCTCTTTATTAATCTTAAGAATTAAGAGCCATATAAATTAGAGTGAATTAAGAAAATACATAATGTACTGCTAATGAAGTGCTGGGAGAAATTCCCAATGGATTTATAAACTGATAAATGTGTTCTGGGTTTAACAAGTATGTTTGCTTGTGTAATAATAATTCACGGCTACTCATTCAATTGTCCACCCAGTCTATAGATAGACAGATACACAGAGAGAGAGAGAGATGTTATGGTTTGTATTTAGATGCCCCTCCCCTAAAGTCTCATGTAGTCATGGTGTGGAGGAAAGCAGGCTAAATCTAGAGTTTGTGATTGATTCATGGTATAATGCTGGGATTAAGGGTGTGAGTGCTACAGCAGCCCTAGGGCAGGTAGCCTGCATACCATATAAAAGACAGAAAGGTTTATTCCTTCTCTCTTTCTTCTTGCTTTTGGTGCCTTCTGCCACCATGAATGGTGTCCCCTCTACCATGAGCCACCCAGCCTTAGAGCCAGCAGATTATGGATTGAAACCTCTACAAACTGGGGGCTAAATAAACCTTTCCTCTTTTAACTTTGGATGCTGGATATTTTGTCTCAGCAATGAGAAAACTAAGACAACTGTCTATCACAAAGAAGGTAGAATTTTATAGTACTGACTAAAAAAGACAAAATATCTCCCTTCATGAAACCTACATTTATACTATATATATATATATATATATATATCATATATATATATATATCATATATATATATATATATCATATATATATGGTGGTAGGAAAGATATAGGAAGGAAACAGCAAAGAAATGAGTATACAAGCAACATAATTTAATGAGTAAGGTAATAAAAGCTTAGCCATGGTCTCCCCCAACCCCACCACCACCATAATCAAGTTCCTTAGATAAAATGAGCAGAAGAAAAATTAAAAAGATAAGTACTGTTAAGGATGACAATGGATTTATACTAGTTGTCTCCTAAGTTAAATAGGAAAGGTACAAGTCCCACAACGGGTAGTCTAAGTGGAGAAAACACAAAATGTAAAACTTCTGTCAGGTGCTTTGCATACATGTATGTATTCTCTACTACTTACCATCAAGTTCAATGCAGCTTTATTCTTTCTTTATAGAATAAACAGAGGGTCCACACTCTCTCTGTAAGTGACAGAAGCAGGATCAAAAAGGAAATCTGTGGGACTGAGGCAAGTTCTCTTTTTTACCATACCATGAGAGTTCTCTAAAAACTAAAACTCCAGGCTTTTTTTCCCCATGGATCAACGTCCCTTGTCTCCAACCCCTAACCCCCAATCTCACTCGCTGTCAAAAAAATGTTACAGAGTTCACTTGCTTAGCTAACTCTTTTGGGAATTGCTTTAGTTCAACTAAACTAAATAAGCATAAACCTCAAATTATTGCAGGCACAAATTAATAAAGTTTATCATAGTGATAGCTAACTCAAAGGGATATTTCAGAGATTCTGATCAAAGATACGTTGTCTTCAAACACAGCTGGGTGTTGTTTGTATGTTTTTGCTCAAGTGAATAGATATTGTCATGCATTCCAAAATAAATGCAAAGTCCATTTGATCATATTTTATTTTTGTCACATTTCACTGAATTATGCCAGTACTGAATAAATTCAAAGATGTCCATCCTTGAAAACTGTGGCAGGCTGGCAATCACATCCAATGAAAGTTAGTTATTTCAGAGTATGATTTTCTGACAACCCAACATTACACTGATTCTTCATGCTGTATATTGAAATAGATGATGGGAACAGATGTAATACACAGTGACGCAGAGCTTGACCTCAATCATCATGTGCATTTTAAGGTCAAAACCTTATAAATTTTCTATACTTGTGTATGTTTATGGTTCTTTGTTTAATCCATTCAACAAACATTTATTGAGCATTTCCTACATTCCAGATTCTCTTGTAGTCACTAGAGCAGCAGTTTCAAATGCAAATGCCTAGAGCAGCCCACACAAGGGACATTAACAAATAAAATGTGTCAGGCAAATGGCATCCAGCCTTAGTTTAGAGGAAACAATGCTGGAGTGTTAGGGACTGTGCCAAATTGAAGAGGATGCTTCATCCAAGGAGGCAGATGCTACTCCAGATCAGCTATTTGCTACTATGGAAAACCTGCGGTTCAATATCACCAGAATTTTCTGATTATTTGAGAAAAGCCAAAAATTAGGAATCCTATTTCTTCTAAATGTGAAATCTCCTAGCTTTTAAATTTTGGCAACCAGTTAAATTTAAAATACTTTGGATCTCAAACTGGTAGCAAACTAAATAGACTTGCAATTGCCAGTTTGCAACCTCTGCAGGAGAGAGATGAAGATAAAGACACAATATTTTTGCACTCTGTTATATCAAGAAACAAGTATTTATGATACAATGTGCTAGTTATAAAGATAAAGATATCATTTACAGATGAAGCATCAGAGGTACAGAAAGGGCATATAACTTATCCAGTGTCATAATTAGCACTTTGTATTCTGATTCAGGTATTCTGGTTCAACTGTACATGTTTTTAACCAGTGTATTATGCTGGCTCTTTACATTTTATTTCCATTGTTTTATACATGAAAAGGGCAAAGAAATATACTTTGCAACATATACTTGGTCTGTAATAAAACTAACAATCTGAATCAGGTGTTTCAGTGTTGTTATAGTCCAATTATTACCTCATGAAATCATTTCTTTTTGCATAAATACTAAAACTACTTGGTTTCAAAATTATGATATTCAGATAAAAACCAATACACATAGAAAATGTTTAAGTAAGGAAATGCAAATTTTAAAAAATTCTTGTCTTTACAATGGGCAAGTTCGATCCCCGGTGCCACAAAAAAAATAAATAAATAAAATAATAAAAATAAAATAAAAAGTACAATGGGCAAAAAGTTAAAATATTTACATAATTGGTTACTGGTAAGCATATTCTCATGTATATTGTAAATTGCCTACTCCATTACTGCTTGGTGGTACAGGTGAAGCCTTTTCTGAGGAGCAATTTGGCAATATCAAAATAAAATGAAGACACCCTTAAGCCCTACCATTCTACTTCTAAGTACTTATCCTAGAAAAATTCATACAACTCATGCAGAGGGAGTTCTATGTTTTATTTTTAGTTTTCTAAGTTCCTGGGTCATTTATAATAAAAATGTTACTCATATTCTTCCAGAGTAATTAAAAAAATAACAATGTGATGAAATTTTGCTGTTATATATTTCAATGTCAGCCTGAATGTATAGGATAGTTTCCTCATTTTAGTCTGTATTACTAAGTTTAGAACAATGTGAGTTAGGAAGAAAATCAGGCCAAATAGTTAAACTACAAAGGGAAAGTACTCATTTGTATTTTTTGGATAACTTTAAGATTGATAAAGCCACAGTCAATTTAACACTTGACTTCAGGCTCTTTGCCTGTTCCAGTCAGCTTTAACCATGTCCCTTTTCCAATCTTCCTCACTCCTGCCTCTAAACTATACCACAAGGCAAAACTAAGAACTGCTATTTGTCCACTTTCATAAATAATTCACATAGGATTCAACTCATAGACAATTGTTTAGGGACTGGGTAACCAGCCAACTGTACTCCAGTAGAACCACAATGTCATTATCTTAACTCAAAGGTCAGATATCATCAAGCACATAGTGAGGGACAAGTTCACTAGTGTCAAGCACATATCAAAGGGCAAATTCACTGATGAGTACTATAGGGAATCCCTTTATCCTTTAACCTGCGTATCTCACAAAACTCACGAGTTTAAGCATGTAACACAGGGGAGAAGGCAAGAACTGGAAAACTGATAGAGTAAAACTAGTTTTTTTATATTTAAAAATTATATTTTACTATGCTAGATCCTTTAGCTACTGATAGGAAACTCAGTACACAGTACACTGTTTTGTAGCTACATGTGACAACAAAATTACTGATGGTAAGAAAAACAGACCCCAGATTTCTGGAGTGTAGTTATTAAGAGTTTCAATATCAACTTCATTCATCATTTTATTCTTTCAACTAATCATTCACTGCTACATGCTTTTTACATAAATACACACCTCAGTAATCCTATTAATAGATGGGTATCATTTGTACTTTGCAGATTACAAAGACAATACCTAAGGATTTGCCCAACTGATGCCCATGCTTCTCTACTTGGATATTTAACAGCAATGAAAAACTAATCAGGTTAAAACTAAACTATCCTCATAATTACCCCTCTTCATTTCAATAAATGGTACTACCTTTCACTTGATTACTAAAGTTAAAATTTTAGAATCATCTTTTATTTCCCTTTAATCTTACTGTTCATCTTTCTATCCACAACTAAAACAACAAACACAACAAAAACTACTACCATCTCTTAATTAAAACATTGTAATACCTCACTGGTCTCTTTGTTTTTATTTTTCCATTCCACCGTCATTCTATATATAGTAGCAAAAATGACACTTTAAAAATAAACATTAAGATAATGTAATTTCTCCACTTAAAATTTCTAGAAGCATCCTATTTCACTTAGAATGATCTGGCCTTCCTCTATCTCTCAAAATTAATAACATTATTATCCCCTTACTCACCAAAATTATTTGTTTAAAGATAAATATGTGACCGAAGCTAAGTCAGTTAAATCAGTAGCAGGATTTTCTTATAACTATAGGGAAGCCAAATTTCAATGAAGTTAGAAACATCAGAGAGCTTTATGTAGTAGCCATTGAGTCACCACTTGAAACTACACTGAGAATAAAGAGTTCAAAAGAAAGCACACACAGAGAGTGGCTTACATGGATATCACTTGCATTTATTTATTACTTAAATATTAAATCATTATTTTAAAACTATCTGACATTGATAAAACATAAAATAAACTTTTTTCTATATTGCTATGGTTTATACATTGTGTCAACTTGAGAAGTCTAGAAGCTTAATTAAGTAAGGCAGCAGCTCTACATCCTGGGGTATAGAGCACAAACAGTTACCTAGCTATTGTGTCAATTTGAGAAGGTCAAAAGTTTAGCTGAGAGACTCAGGAGGGAGCCAGGGGTCTTACTTTGTAAACATCCTCATCCTGTGCAAAGGAAGGCAAGGATGTTTGTGGATGCTACACCCACCCTGGGCTGGGGGGGGGTGTGTCCTGTATACTATATAAAGGAGGAGAAGAGGCTTTCTCTGCTCCCCCCTTTTACTCTGGCTGCTTTTGCTGGGCTGCTGCCTTGAAGTGTTGTCCCCGTGCCATGCCACCCTGCCATGCCACCCTGCCTTGGAGCCAGCTGACTGTGGACTGAAACCTCCAAAAACTGTAAGCTAAATAAACCTCTCCTTCCCTAGTTTGTGTGTCAGGTGTTTTGTCTCAACAAGGAGTAAAAAAGTAACCAAGACATAGATATTTCAGAAAAATGTTTCTCTTAAAACACAGCTTCAGCTTTCCATGGTTCAGATTTCCAGTATAGCATCTACTAAGCTACCTTTAATATGCTTTGAGCGGACTTCCTGAAGCAAATTCTGCATGCAAATCATTCATGTGCTTTAAGCTGCTGCCATGGCTGAAGCACATGGTAGGATCACATAAGCATTTGTTGAATATATGAATCTGTATTTTTTTCTGTGTAGGTTTTATGTAAAAACCCAAATTTTAGGATATTACATTATTATGCAACAAAAGAAGTCATAAGCCAAAAGCCAAGAGAAAGAAGAAAGCCATGCTGTCTTAGTGGGGAGGGTGGGAGAAAGTCTCAGGGAGGTGGCAGCTTTCAAGCACAGACCTTAGCACTGAAACAGACTTTAACTTCCTACAGAATACTATACTTATATCTTCACCACAAATCCTGAGGTCAGGAAACTAATTCCCGGAAATTCGGAGATCAGGAAACTAAATCACAGAGAAGGTATTCAACTCCCTAAGGTCACAGAATAGTTAGGTGGTAGGTTTAGTGTAAAGTGGTATATCACAACAGGATCATAGTGAGTATTACTAAACAAAACAAAACAAAAAAAGTCTCAGAGGCAGTAAAATTTTATTGCAGCTGTTGAACTAGGTACTGGGGCGATGCCAGGGAATGAGATAGACATAGTTTTGCTTAATGAAACCTAGAGTCTAATGGAAAAGACAGGTAAGCAAATATGGTAATTTGTGATAACTGCTCTATAAGGAAAATAATGCTAGAAACTAACAAAAGAATGAAGGTCCAATTAGACAGGGGGAGGAGGCAATTGTAACACCATAAGTTTTTCTAAAACAACATTTAAGCTGAAACTTAAAATAAGGAGCAAGACATGCAAAGGATGTTTCAGATAGAAAGAAGAGTCAGAACAAAGGTAACGAGATAGGCAAAAAGACTTGTGCATGCCCGATGATTGTGTGGGGGAAAAAACTGAAGAGCTAGACCACATCATTTATGATCAGTTTAATGGGATCTCTGCACTTATTGGGGTTTGTTTGTTTGTTTGCTTTGCTTTGTTTTGTTTTGATTTTGGTATGGGTGATTGAACTCACGATTCAAACTTGCCAGGCAGGAGCATATGCTGCTGAGGTAAGTCCCCAGCCCTGTATTTACTGTGTTTTGTTTTGCTTTGTTTTGTTTCTTAACTGGGAATTGGAACTCAGGACCTTACACTTGCCAGGCAGGCACTGTGCCACTGACCTATATCCCTGACTGTACTTACTGGGTTGTCTGTTTGTTTGTTTTTCCTATTATGTGGTCTTGCAGAAAGTTCAAAATAATGTGGTAAATATGTTTTCAAAGTATTACTTTGGTTACTATGTGAAGTCTAGATTTGGGTTAGAGGTGTGTCAATGTACAAAGGGTCCAATAATGGGCTACTTACTCCAGGTAAGAGATAATAGTGGCTAGAAGCAGATGTGAGGAATAAAAAGAAAGGAATCAAAGATGATACCCAGATTTCTAACATTCACTTGGTTGGGGAAGCTAAGCTTTTAAAACAAATAAAGACTTTATTGTCCATACTTAGCCCTAAAATTCTCCATTTTATAGCAGAGGAAATAGGTTAGAGAATCAAGTGAATAATTTGCTCAGGGTCTCATTCCTTCAACAAGATAGTATGATGATAAAAAGTAAGGACTTGAATGTCAGGCTATCTGAATTTGCAGCCAGGCAGTGCTGTTTGCAAATTATGTAATTAATTTCTATGTGCCTCTAAAGGGCATAGAACTTTTTTTTGTTTTGTTTTGTTTTTTTTGGCACCCGGGGATCGAACTCACAACTTTGCGCCTCCCAGGCAGGCACTTAAGCCCTGAGCCAAACTCCCAGCCCTAGTTTTTTGAGATAGGGTTGCACTATGTAGCTCAGGCCGGCCTTGTGCTCATGTTGTAGCCCAAGGTGGCCTTGAACTCACAACGCTCCTCCTACCTCAGCGTCCCAAGTGCTGGGATTAAAGGTGTGTGCCACCACAGGGCCACAGAATTTAAATGTTTGCTTCAAAGTAGAGAAAACCTTATTTCATTCAACTATAAATTAAGGGATTAGATTAAAGGACCTGTCAAGATATTTTTAATTGAGAATTTCATAATTGGGAGTTCATAGTAAAGCCACAGTTGGATAAACTGGCTTCAATTTGGTAATACATAGTATACAAACATAAAATGAAAGTATTGGTAACTGCTATTTATTTCTACATGTGTTTGCATGTCACCAACATTCTTAATGTAAATATTCAAAAATACATAGTTTCTGTATATTAATTTACTTTAGTACAATTTGAACCATACATCTTGGCTGTTAGTATATCTAATAATACCACCAAAAGATTGAAAATATATTCCATTTCTTGTAAAGAACCTATATAGGAAAAAGTTCTACAGCTTGGAACTTATGCCTCTATCTCAAAATAAGAAATAGTTTGCTTTAAGAATTCAGATTAAAAAAAATTTAAAAAAAAAGAATTCAGATTAAAAAAGAAAAGAAAATCACTTTTACAGTGATATATCTACCATACAAATTAAGCACTTAGGAAATTACTTTTAGCCAAGCATAGTGGCACATGCCTATCATGCCAGTAACTCAGGACTGCAAATTTAAGACTAACCTGGGCAATTTAGTGAAACCCTGTCCCAAAATAAAAATAAAAGGGCTAGGGATATAACTCAGTGGTAGAGCACTTGCCTAGCATGTACAAGGGCCTAGGTTCAATCTTCAGTACTAGGAGGAGAGGAGGAAGGAACGAAAGGAAGGAAGGAAGAAAGGAGGGAGGAAGGAAGGAAGGACGGAAGGAAGGAAGGAAGGAAGGAAGGAAGGAAGGAAGGAAGGAAGAAAAAGAAGGAAGGAAGGAAAGAAAGAAAAAGAAAGAAAGAAACAAAGAAAGAAAGAAAGAAAGAAAGAAAGAAAGAAAGAAAGAAAGAAAGAAAGAAAAAAAGAAAGAAAGAAATGA